>CM074744.1:1022311-1133269 GCA_037367245.1 Phrynocephalus guinanensis
AAAAGCTGTACATTCCTGGCCCCCTTCAAAAGAGATGGCAGGAAGAGAGAGGAAAAAATGCAGTAAGAATCATTACTGCAATGTATGTAATAGAAAATAGTTTTTAAAAATTAATGTAACAGAACATTCTTTCTTCAAGAAAGGTACATGTTTTGACCGTGGGGTGGCAGCTTTGTGCTCCCAAAAGAGGCTCAGGGAGTTTCACAATATCCTTCACCGTCTGTGCCCTGAAGGAAGAAGGATCCTTGCCTGGAGAGAGGCCTCCTTCCCAGGTATCTCCAGCCGTTGGTCCCTGTGCAGAACTCTTTAGCCTCAGACCAGAAGACCCCACTCTCTGTGGGGGAAATACAGGGTCTCCTCCTCAAAGGGCAGCAGAAGCTGGCAGGGGAAATCAGGAGAAAAATTATCCAGACTTCTTCCCTACACGGAGAGAGAATTTCTCTGTTTCCATCGACACTCCCAACAGGGAAGTGGATGTGGCCACCCAGAGAGCACCCATCTGATATTTTATTCATTTGAGGTATTCCTCGGTAGTCTTGTGCAGAAACTCTAGAAAGAGTACAGTGGAAGCCCCATTTACGAGATTAATCTGTTCCAAGCGCATGCTCGTAAATCGCTAATCTCTTAAATTGGGCAGCGGTTGAAAAGCATGTAATCCTTTCCAGAGGATGGATTTCAATGCATTCCTATGGGAAGGCTGAGCACACACACACACACACACACACACACACACACACACACACACACACACACACACACACACACACACACACACAAAACGCCTTATGAGGGGAAATCCGTTGGCGGTTTGAACTGCTGCCTTGCGGGTGAAAGGTAGGATCTCCCCGAGTAACAGAGCATGGCCTTTTTAAAAAAGACTTTGAGCAACTCAGGCAAGCGGCGATGGCAGGATCCTGCCGCCACCACTTGTCTGAGTTGCTCAAAGACTTTTTAAAAAGCCCCGCATTCCCCTCCGCACATTTTTAAAACAGTCTTTGAGCACTGTTTGCAGCTTGCCTGAGTGGCTCAAAGTTCACAGCTTGCCTGAGTTGCTCAAAATCTTTTTTTAAAAGGCCATGTTCCGTTACTCGGGGAAATTGTATCTTTCGCCCGCAAGGCAGCAGTTCAAACTGCCAACGGATTTCCTCTCATAAGTCTCCCCCCCCCCCCGGTTGTCGGGCATATCGCAAGTTGGTGTACCTATGTACTTGTAACACCCAGGACCAGCATCCATCCCACAAATGGGAGATACAGTATAGCCGATTAGAATGAAAATATTGGTAGAAACAAGAAGCAAAGGAAGAAAGTAAAAGGCGGAACTTGACGGAACTTGACGGAACTCCCTGATTTCATATGATTTTTACATGGGATCTTTCCCAAATCACCATCAAATCACAAATCCCATTCATGGCCAACTATTGCACAAGAATAATCACGTATCCTCCAGCGCATGGCTCGGCAGTGGCGCAAAAACATGGTTCCATCGCACGGAACCATCTGATTTCATATAATTTTTACATAGGATCATGATGAATCCACTATCATATACAGAGCCCATTTCAGCCCACAGATTGCACAACAAAAATCATGGGTCCATTAGCGCATGGCTCCACAGTGGCGCAAAAACATGGTTCCAAGGCACGGAACCACACGGAACTACCTGATTTTTACCCAGGATCAACTCCAAAACACTATCACGTCCTAGGCCCCATCCATACACACAGACTGCACACCCGAAATCAGGCGTCCGTCAGCGCATGGCTCCGCAGTGGCGCAAAAACATGGTTCCAAGGCACGGAACCACACAGAACTACCTGATTTTTACCCAGGATCAACTCCAAACCAGTATCGCATCCTAGGCCCCATCCATACACACAGACTGCACACCCGAAATCAGGCGTCCGTCAGCGCATGGCTCTGCAGTGGCGCAAAAATATGGTTCCAAGGCACGGAACCACACGGAACTACCTGATTTTTACCCAGGATCAACTCCAAAACACTATCACATCCTAGGCCCCATCCATACACACAGACTGCACACCCGAAATCAGGCGTCCGTCGGCGCATGGCTCCACAGCGGCGCAAAAACGGGTCTGGGTAAAAGGCGGAACTTGACGGAACTACCTGATTTTTACCCAGGATCAACTCCAAAACACTATCACATCCGAGGCCCCATCCATACACACAGACTGCACATCCGAAATCAGGGGTCCGTCAGCGCATGGCTCTGCAGTGGCGCAAAAACATGGTTCCAAGGCACGGAACCACACAGAACTACCTGATTTTTACCCAGGATCAACTCCAAAACACTATCACATCCTAGGCCCCATCCATACACACAGACTGCACACCCGAAATCAGGCGTCCGTCGGCGCATGGCTCCACAGCGGCGCAAAAACGGGTCTGGGTAAAAGGCGGAACTTGACGGAACTCCCTGATTTTTACCCAGGATCAACTCCAAAACACTATCACATCCTAGGCCCCATCCATACACACAGACTGCACACCCGAAATCAGGTGTCCATCAGCGCATGGCTCTGCAGTGGCTCAAAAACATGGTTCCAAGGCACGGAACCACACGGAACTACCTGATCTTTACCCAGGATCAACTCCAAAACACTATCACATCCTAGGCCCCATCCATACACAAAGACTGCACACCTGAAATCAGGCATCCGTCAGCGCATGGCCCTGCAGTGGTGCAAAAACATGATTCCAAGGCACGGAACCACACGGAACTACATGATTTTTACCCAGGATCAACTCCAAAATACTATCACATCCTAGGCCCCATCCATACACACAGACTGCACATCCGAAATCAGGCGTCCGTCAGCGCATGGCTCTGCAGTGGCGCAAAAACATGGTTCCAAGGCACGGAACCACACGGAACTACCTGATTTTTACCCAGGATGAACTCCAAAACACTATCACGTCCTAGGCCCCATCCATACACACAGACTGCACACCCGAAATCTGGTGTCCGTCAGCGCATGGCTCCACAGCGGCGCAAAAACATGGTTCCAAGGCACGGAACCACACGGAACTACCTGATTTTTACCCAGGATCAACTCCAAAATACTATCACATCCTAGGCCCCATCCATACACACAGACTGCACATCCGAAATCAGGCGTCCGTCAGCGCATGGCTCTGCAGTGGCGCAAAAACATGGTTCCAAGGCACGGAACCACACGGAACTACCCGATTTTTACCCAGGATCAACTACAAAACACTATCACGTCCTAGGCCCCATCCATACACACAGACTGCACACCCGAAATCAGGCGTCCGTCAGCGCATGGCTCCGAAGTGGCGCAAAAACATGGTTCCAAGGCACGGAACCACATGGAACTACCTGATTTTTACCCAGGATCAACTACAAAACACTATCACATCCTAGGCCCCATCCATACACAAAGACTGCACACCTGAAATCAGGCATCCGTCAGCGCATGGCTCTGCAGTGGCTCAAAAACATGGTTCCAAGGCACGGAACCACACGGAACTACCTGATTTTTACCCAGGATCAACTACAAAACACTATCACGTCCTAGGCCCCATCCATACACAAAGACTGCACATCCAAAATCTGGTGTCCGTCAGCGCATGGCTCTGCAGTAGCGCAAAAACATGGTTCCAAGGCACGGAACCACACGGAACTACCTGATTTTTACCCAGGATCAACTCCAAAACACTATCCCATCCTAGGCCGCATCCATACACACAGACTGCACATCCGAAATCAGGCGTCCGTCGGCGCATGGCTCCACAGCGGCGCAAAAACGGGTCTGGGTAAAAGGCGGAACTTGACGGAACTCCCTGATTTTTACCCAGGATCAACTCCAAAACACTATCACATCCTAGGCCCCATCCATACACACAGACTGCACATCCAAAATCTGGTGTCCGTCAGTGCATGGCTCTGCAGTGGCGCAAAAACATGGTTCCAAGGCACGGAACCACACGGAACTACCTGATTTTTACCCAGGATCAACTACAAAACACTATCACGTCCTAGGCCCCATCCATACACACAGACTGCACACCCGAAATCAGGCGTCCGTCAGCGCATGGCTCCGAAGTGGTGCAAAAACATGGTTCCAAGGCACGGAACCACATGGAACTACCTGATTTTTACCCAGGATCAACTACAAAACACTATCACATCCTAGGCCCCATCCATACACAAAGACTGCACACCTGAAATCAGGCATCCCTCAGCGCATGGCTCTGCAGTGGCGCAAAAACATGGTTCCAAGGCACGGAACCACACGGAACTACCTGATTTTTTACCCAGGATCAACTACAAAACACTATCACGTCCTAGGCCCCATCCATACACAAAGACTGCACATCCAAAATCTGGTGTCCGTCAGCGCATGGCTCTGCAGTAGCGCAAAAACATGGTTCCAAGGCACGGAACCACACGGAACTACCTGATTTTTACCCAGGATCAACTCCAAAACACTATCCCATCCTAGGCCCCATCCATACACACAGACTGCACATCCGAAATCAGGCGTCCGTCAGCGCATGGCTCTGCAGTGGCGCAAAAACATGGTTCCAAGGCACCGAACCACACGGAACTCCCTGATTTTTACCCCCAACACCGAAGACCTTCCAAGGAGGAGGAGGAGGAGGAGGGCGCCCCCGATGGGAAGATTCCCACCCACCCCCTCTTATAAACAAGAAACCCCAGTCCCCTTTCAAGGCAGGCGGGGGGTCGTGGTTGTTTTTCTTTGGGGGGGGAGGGGTCTCTTCCCCATTTTCCCCGCCGCCCCTCCCCCCAGTCCCGCGGGAGGGAAGGGGTTAATACGCATTCCTTAGGAATCTCCCCCCCTCCCCTTAACGCCCCCCCCAAGGAGGAAGCCCCCCCTCCCCCCTGGTGTGAGACACACACACACACTGTCGCTCACCTCCTCCTCCTCCTCCTCCTCCTCCTCCTCCTTCCCGGACTCCC
The DNA here is from genome assembly GCA_037367245.1 of Phrynocephalus guinanensis. NCBI lineage: Eukaryota > Metazoa > Chordata > Lepidosauria > Squamata > Agamidae > Phrynocephalus > Phrynocephalus guinanensis. Next base: position 1,027,275 of record CM074744.1, read on the forward strand.
GAGGAGGGAAAGAAAGGCGGGAAGAACAAGGAGAGAAACCGTAGAGTCCGAGGGCCAGCGCGGCGGCGGTCCCACTTCCGCCCTCCCATTGGGGCGCTCTGGAGCGGCCCCCTCTCTATGGCCTCCCCACTCCTCGCGAGGAATGCTGGGAGAAGGGAGGGCGGGCGATGAGACAGGCGGACCAGCGAGAGGCGGTGTCATTCCTAGAGAGTCCTAACGCGGAGAAGGAGAGAGAGAGAGAGAGAGAGGAGGGGCTGAGAGAAACGAGGGGCAAGTGGTGATAGAGAGGCTCTCCTCCGCCTCAAACAGGAAGCGAATTACGGGCGTTCCTCTGCTCGCCTCTATGGTCCCTGTTGGACGCATGCGCAAAAATTCCATTGTAGTTTTTCCCTTCGTCTGGAAGACCGGGAAGGAGGTGAGCCATGGGGGGGGGTCTCCTTTTGGGAGGGAGGGGGCATTTCCGAAGGGGAGCAAGGGTGGAGCGTTATTTTGTTTTTTATAAATTGCTAGAAGTTAGAAAAAAGGACATTAAGGCGCCTGCTATATCGAAAAAAGTCTTTGGTTCCCTTGATCCAGGAGGGCTCCAGACTGAATTTACTTCTTTTCTCCAAAGGAGGAGAACTCAGAGGATCCCTCCTGGCTTTCCTTGGGGAGAAAAAGAGAAAAATTAACCTCCAAGTCTCTGCAACGTCTGCAAAGGCAGGTGAGATCTCCTTTATTCTTTTGATAAGAAGGGATCATCACCGTGCAATTGCTAGGCTGCCGTCTGTTGTCAAGCTTAAATAACTCTGCCAGGTAATTATTGTATCCCAAATAACAAGTAACGTCAGGGGCATTTGCAGCAGCAACAGCCATATATTGCTGGTTCTTCTCCATACTCGCAAAGGACTGTCAGGGAGTGAAACCCCCACATTTTTAGGTTCTCTTTGGTTCTGCCAACTTTAATCTGAATCCTATTTTAAATGACTTCCAGGTAACCGAGCTGCCCATAGAACATGGGGCTAAACTCTTCTGAATATCCACCTATTTTAACAGGGCTTCTCATGCTATTCTCCCGAATGCCTGGTTTATACCCTTGGGCCTCTCTCGTAGCCAGTCTTCTCTGGGGACCCTGGCCCAAGAATTCCCTCACATGGTTCCAGGGCTAAGAAAGTCTACTGAAACTCTCAAGAGAGGAAATCTCTTTTCCCCCTCACCGATCTTCAGGGAGCATCTTCTCCAGCCATTGCTGTCCCATCCATTGAACCTGCTTCTTTCCTCTCTTTAGGGACAGATCCTTCCTTCACTTCCTCGTCTGATCCTTCTACACCCTCCATAAATAGACTGGCCTCTTAATGCAGACCTTTGCAGAGCCGACTGATTTACAGAACTCTCCTGGCCGTGAATTCATTTCCTTTGAGTCTCTGTTTCTCTATATTAGTTACTTGTTTTACTGTTGCAAAAATAGGTTACAGGCGGTACTTTTGTAGGCCACTAATAAAAATAAAAAAACAAAGAACATTGCAAGCTTTCGAGTGTAAATCACTCTTCTTCATAGCAGGTCCCAGAAGTTCAGACAGGGTAAAAGATGTGCTTCACCAGGAGGTGGGCTATAAAGGTATCGCCTGTAACCTATTTTTACAATTGTGTTTTGTGATGGCCTCGCGGCTCACCCCCCTTTTTGCTTTGTTTTTTTACTGTGAATCTTTGCTTTATTTGAATTCTCTTTTTTGTGTACATGACACCTCCTCTTCTGAAGACCTCTATGTGGGCGTGGAATATTCATTTCCAGGGAATCTCCAGGCTCTGGTAGTTGCCCAGCAACGTGTCCCTCTCCTTTTCCACCACACTAGCCTTTGATTCGAACAGCAGATTGGACTTGAGGGCCTCTTCCAACTCCACGGTTCTGTGTCTCCATGATTTTAATTGCATCGGCATTAAATGTATCCTGAACATTCATTTCATTGTGTTTGGAGCAGCTCCCACCACTCTTCCCTGAGGCATGTAGAGAGTTAGAGAGGAGGCCGAGGTGGACTGACATCTGTTCTTCTCTTCAAAGCACGGAGTTGGTGCAAAATCCCGGTGTTCCTGGGTCCACTTTGACTCTACCCACTACAATGAGTATAGCCTCTTCAAGGATGTAGAATTAACTCAGCTGTCCACATGAAGCCTGGTGGGAGACAAGGCGTTTTGTAGTTCTGTCCACCCATATTACAGCTATGGCCTTCTGTTCCTTTAAGATTTACAAATGTTTGAAAAACATTTCCCCAAGTGAAAGTCGGGCAGTGAACAAATGCACAATTGCACAAATAAATAAATAAATAAATAAATAAATAAATAAATAAATAAATAAATAAATAAATAAATTTTAATTCTCCCCATCCTATATAGCATAAATAAATTATAATTCTTCCCCCATGCTTTGAAATAGGCAAATGTCTACTTTTTCCGGGCAAAGGGCCTGAGGGCTACTACACTAATAACTCTTTTTTAAAGAGTTCCTGGCACATGCTCGTAAGCAGAAACATTTGTAAGTAGAGCAGCAGTTTCCCATAGGAATGCATTGAAAATGAATCCACTCTGGAGGGAACAGATTGCCATGCATTCCTGTGGGAAGGCTGACCATGCACACGCTCCCCTTGCACTCACTCGAGCCGGTGCGGATGGGTGCAAGGGGAGGCACATGCATGGTTGTGGAAATGGCCCCTTCCAAGGAGTGAGCCGCACAACCATGCACACACCTCCCTTGCACCGGGTTCGAGTGGGAGCAAGGGCGGCGTGTCCATGGCCACACAGATTGCCCCTTGGAAGGGAAAAGAGGAGGAGAAGGAGGAGGCAAGAGAGAAAGGAGAGTCGAGTCGGGGCCCGGGCAGGTTGGGGGTGGAATAACGCCTTTTTAAAAAAGTCTTCCAGCAGCCCGGGCAAGCGGTGGTGGCAGATCTGCCACAGCTACTTTCCCGGGCTGCTCGCATGCATGCACATACCTCTGTTGCACCCACCCATGCTGACTCAAGTGGGTGCAAGGGAGACATGTGCATGGTTACGCGGACCTGCCGCTGCTGCTTGCCCGGGCTGCTAGAAGACTTTTTTTAAAAAGGTGCAATTCCTCCCAACCCGCCCGGGGCCCAACTTGACTCTCCTCTCCGTCTGGGCTTCTCCTCCTCCTCTTTTCCCTTCTTAGGGGTGACCTGCATGGCCATGCACATGCCTCTCTTGCTCCCGCTTGAGCCAGCACAATCCGCCACCGCTGCTTGCCTGGACTGCTGGAAGGCTTTTTTTAAAGAGGTGTGCTTCTCCCCTCCCTCCCCCCGGCGACCTGCCAAGGGCCAACTCGACTCTCCTTCCCCTCCGGCCTCATCCTATTTCCCCCCTTCTCCCTTCCAGCCTCCTCACCACGGGTGTCTCTCACTCACCTCCACCATGTTCGCCACGTAGCTGGGGCAGGCTGAGCCAGCAGCGGGGTCATGGTCTCTGTGAGGTGGCCGTGGGGGGTGGGGGAGGAGGAGGGAAGAAGGGGCGAGAGAAGGAGCCAGCGGGGAGGGGGAGGAAGAGGGGAGATGCCACCACACAAAGGAGGTGGTTGTGCCCGTGACCCTGCTGTCACCTCCCCCTTGAACTGCCCCGCTTGGCTGAGGCAGTGGGCTGGCAGAGCCAGAACTTGGCTGGCGCAATGGTGGTCCTTGGGATGGGGGGAGGGAGGAGGTGGAGAACTTATCCCCTCATTTTTAATTGAACCCTTCGCCCACGGTCTACCTGTTGGGACGGCCATTGATAGAGAGACAAGGATCCCAGTTTGGGAAGCCTGGGGGGAAGACAAAGGCCTCCTCAACTGGGCAAGGGGTGCAACCGATGGGCAGTGGTGGGAGAATCAAGGGAGGGAGGGAGGGAGGAAAGCAGGGAGGGAGGCAGGGAGGAAGGAAGGGAGGGAGGGAGGAAGAGAGGAAGGGAAGAAGGAAGGGCCCTCCACCAGGCCCGGGAGGAGAAACGAAGCTGAGATATTCCAAATGAACAAACTGTTTGTCCTCAAAGGAGGCCTTTCCTATTGGATGGTTTTATTTTCCCATTCGCTTCCCTCCTGTGGGTCTGCAGAATCGACACCCCCTCCCACCAAGTCAACCCCCTCCGTCTCTGGACCTGCCCCTCCCCCTCCTCCTCCCACAGAGACCCGGACCTAAACCCCTGGGACCCTCCCTTGCCTTCTCCACCTGCCAAGCAGAATCCCTGGGTGTCCTTTTCTTCCCCTTCCAGGAAAATCATGGGGGACAGAGAGGGTCTTTTGGGGTGGATAGAGGGGGCCCTTCTCTCCTCCTCCCTCCTCATAAACCCTCCCTCTTTCCCTCTTTTGCAAAAGGAGATAATGTTTTTAAAGGAGGGTAACTGATTATGATTTGGGGGTTTTTTGTGTGTGTGTGAGTGTGTGAGTCCCCTTTCCCTACCTCCTGGTTCTGCCTTAAGTCAAAGTCTTTATTTGCCTCTCTTATCATCATCTTATCCAGCTTGCTGGGGGGGGCAATGTGTAGCCTGCACACTGTAATTAAAATTGTAAACAACCCTAAGACTACTTGTAGTGGTATGGGGCGGTATATAAGCAGAACACTTTGCTTTTTGCATTTCTTTTGCAAGAGTTTATGTTCCTTTTTATTTTCCTCATTTGGGGAGGATTTCCATTTATGGAAAGACATTTCCTTGCACTTTAGAGCCTCTCTAACTTCACTCGTTAATCATGCTGGTGCCCTCTTGGACTTAGATGAGCTGTTTGTTTGCAGTATGCACTTGTGCTGGGCCTCTACTACTGTTGTTTTAAACAGGTTCCATCCAAGAGATTGGATTATTTTTATTTTCCCTTTCATTGTTTTTCTAACTAGTTCCCTCATCTGAGGGAAGTTTGCCCTTCGGAAATCAAGTGTTTTTGTGTTTGATTTGCTTGACACTCTTCCTCCAACATGCATGGCAAAGGAGATTGCAGCATGGTCACTGTTCCCCAGGGGCTAAGTGACATTCACACCCCTGACCAGGTCCTGAGTATCTCACAATAATAGATCCAGGGTTTACTGTTCTCGGGTGGGCTCTATGACAAGTTGCTCAAAGGCACAGTCATTCAGCATCTGGTTCAGAACACCTCATCCTCAGAGAATGAGGTTGGAGAGGGTAGAGAATCACATAGAGATGACATAGCAGGTATTAGCACTGGGAGAATAATGGAATATGATAGTTTGTCTACTGAAAATAAAAGCTGTGGGGGGAAAAGAACAAAGCAGCAGCTGTTGTTGCAGGACCACTGTACAGGTGCTTCTACGCCAATGCTCAAAGCCTCCGAGCAAAGATGGGAGAACTTGAACATTAGGCAGCTAGGGATAACATAGATATAATAGCCATAAGAGAAACCTGGTGGAATGTGGAGACCAGTCGGATACAGCAATCCCAGGCTATAAACTCTATAGAAGGGATAGAGAGGGGCGGGTTGGAGGGGGAGTGGCCATCTATGTCAAAGAAGGGGTAAAACCCAGCAGAATGGAGATTGACAGAGGGTCTGACTCCACCATAGAATCACTGTGGGATAAACTACCAGGTCCAAGGAGTGATGTGATAGTTGGAGTATTCTATCGTCCACCAGATCAAAAACGTGAGAGGGACCTTGAAATGAGGAGAGAAATCATGGAGGTGGCTAAGAGGGATAGGATAGTAATCATGGGGGACTTCAATTATCCCCACATTGACTGGGCCAATGCGAGCTCCAGGCAAGAAAGAGAAACCGGGTTTGTCAACTTGCTGTATGACTGTGCCTTAGAGCAACTTGTCATGGAGCCCACCCGAGAACAGGCAACTCTGGATCTAATACTGTCTGATACTCAGGACCTGGTCAGGGATGTGAATGTCACTGAGCCTCTGGGGAACAGTGACCATGCTGCAGTCTCCTTTGCCATGCATGTTGGAGGAAAAGTATCAAGCAAATCAGATATAAAAACCCTTGATTTCCGAAGGGCAAACTTCTCTCAGAGGAGGAAAACTAGTTAGAAAGAAATTGAAGGGGAAGGTTAGAAGAATCCAATCTCTTCAGAGTGCATGGAGCCTGTTTAAAACAACAATAATAGAGGCCCAGCACAAGTGCATACCACAAAGAAAGAAGAGCTCCTCTAAGTCCAAGAGGGTGCCAGCATGGTTAACGAGTGGAGTTAGAAAGGCTCTAAAGCACAAGGAGAGGTCTTTCTATAAATGGAAATCCTCTCCAAATGAGGAAAATAAAAAGGAACACAAACTCTGGCAAAAGAAATGTAAGAAAATCATAAGAGAGGCAAAGAAAGATTTTGAGGAACGCATGGCTAGCAATATAAAGGGTAATAATAAAAGCTTCTTTAATTTTGTTAGAAGTAGAAAACCTGCCAGAGAACCAGTTGGCCCTCTGGATGGTGAGGGAGGAAAAGGGGAGGTAAAGGAGGACTTGGAAATTGCAGAGAAATTAAATGAGTTCTTTGCATCTGTCTTCACGACAGAGGACTGTGAGCAGATTCCGCTGCCTGAATGGCCCCTCTTGACTAAAGAATTAAATCAAATACAGGTTAAAAAGGAGGATGTTTTAGAACTAATTGATAAATTGAAGATTAACAAGTCACCGGGCCCAGATGGCATCCACCCAAGGGTTATTAGGGAACTGAGAAATGAAATTGCAGATCTCATAACGGTTATATGCAACTTGTCTCTTAAAACGGCCACAGTGCTGGGGGACTGGAGGATAGCAGATGTCACAGCAATTTTTTAAAAAGGAAGGAGGGGAGACACGGGAAACTACAGGCCAGTTAGCCTTACATCTGTCCCAGGTAAGATGGTGGAAAGCCTCATCCAAGAGAAAATCTGAAAACACATAGAAGAACAAATCTTGCTGAGAGAAAATCACTAAAGGCTGCTGAGAAAATTGCACAGTCAGGGGATAAGAGGGCAGGTCCTCTTATGGACTGAGAACTGGTTGAGATCCAGGAAACAAAGAGTACGTGTCAATGCGAAATTTTCACAATGGAGAGAAGTGAAAAGCGGTGTGCCCCAGGGATCTGTCCTGGGACTGGTGTTTTTCAATCTGTTCATAAGTGACCTGGAGACAGGGATAAACAGTGAGGTGGCGAAGTTTGCGGATGACACAAAACTTTTCTGTGTGGTAAAAACCAGAGAAGATTGTGAAGAACTCCAGAAGGATCTCTCCAAACTGGGGGAATGGACTGCAAAATGGCAAATGATTTTCAATGTAGGAAAATGTAAAGTAATACATATTGGGGCAAAAAAATTCAAAACTTTATCTATCAACTCATGGGCTCTGAGTTATCCGTGACGGATCAGGATAGAGATCTTGGTGTGTTGGTGGACAGCTCCATGAAGGTGTCTACCCAGTATATGGCAGTGGTGAAGAAGGCCAATTCCATGGTTGGGATTATCAAAAAGGGGATGGAAAATAAAACAGCCAACATGATAATGCTATTATACAAAACAATAACCCCACCTGGAGTATTGTGTACAATTCTGGTCACCGTAAGAAAGACATAGTGGAACTGGAAAAGGTGCAGAAAAGAGCGACTAAAATGGTTACTGGGCTGGGGCACCTCCCTTATGAGGAAAGGGTAAAAGCATTTGGGCATCTTTAGTCTGGAAAAAAGGGTGCCTGAGGGGGGATATGATTGAGACGTACAAAATAATGCAGGGCATGAGTAAAGTGGATAGAGGGAAGCTCTCTCCCTCTCACAAAATACCAGAAATAGGGGACATCCACTCAAATTGATGGCTGGGAGAGTAACAACAGACAAAAGAAAATACTTTTTCACCCAGCACGTTGTTAGTCTGTGGAACTCCCTGCCACAGGATGTGGTGATGGCATCTGGCCTGGATGCCTTCAAAAGGGGATTGGACAGATTCCTGGAGGAAAAATCCATCAGAGGTTACAAACCATGATGGAGATGTGTAATCTCCAGGCTTAAAACCGGGGTACTTCAAGGGCCAGATGCAGGGGAGTGGGATCAGGAGACAGATATCTAGTCTCGTGCGCTCCCAGACGCATCTGGTGGGTCCACTGTGAGATACAGGAAGCAGGACTAGATGGGCTGTTGCCTGATCCAGCATGGCTCTTCTTATGTTCTTATGTTCTTAAGCATGTCAAGAAACACGGTTTCTCTTTCTTGCCCCGAGCTCACATTGGCCCAGTCAATGTGGGGATAATTGAAGTCCCCCATGATTACTATCCTGTCCCTCTTAGACACCTCCATCATTTGGCTCCTCATTTCAAGGTCCTATTCAAGGTTTTGATCTGGTGTACGATAGCACCCCCACACACACACACACACACTATCACATCGCTCCTTGGACCTGGTAGTTTAACCCACAGTGTTTCCATGGTGGATTCAGACCCACCATCAGTCTCCATTCCGCTGGCTTTTACCCCTTCTTTGACATAGATGGCCACTCCACCTCCAACCCGCCCCTCTCTAAACTTTCTATAGAGTTTATAGCCTGAGATTGCTGTATTCCACTGGTTCTCCGCATTCCGCCAGGCTTCTGTTATAGCTATTAAATATCTCCAAAATGTCTTGGAAAGTTGTTGTCCAGAACAGTCCATAAGGAGGTAGTAGCCAATCAATGTCCATTAAGTGGTGACCATTTCAAAGTCAAGGTTTTAAAACCATCCTCAGACTTAGGCAATCAGTCTCAGGTATCCCAAACAGAACAAAAGAAAAAAAGTCCCAAAACTCCCCCAAACAGGACCAAAGAACAAAAGCAAAGTGTAAGATGGGACAGAGATAGTAGCAAAACTAAAAGCCAGCAGATCTGAAAGCCCAAACTCAGGAAAAACTAAGCAAAAGAGGGAAAAGAGAGGATCGTTTTGGTTCAAAAGGTGACAGAATTCTTCAACGTATAAAAGTGCATACATGTGCTGGTAAAGAAATCGGTACACGTTGGTAAAAATTGGCAGTGAGCATAAGGGGTGTCCCTGTTTGCATCAATTTGGGTAGCAGTGGCAGCAAATGTGAAATGACCCTCTGGGTATTCCAGTTTGGATCATGAAATTCAACAAACACACACACACCTTATCCTCTCTCCAGACTGAGGGGAGCGTTTCAGCCTTCCCCTGACAGGAGGAGGATTCATTGGCCATTTCTGGTCAAAGAAAAATGAATCAGATCTCCACCAGGAAGGTCAAGGCTAATACCCATGCTTAATTTCACACATACCCGGCCACTGTCTACCTAACAAGACTATTCAGACCATTGTCAACTTATTAACCTCACGGTGAACTATAAATTGGTACCAACCTCTTAGCCTGACAATGCTGCTTGGATGAGCAGTGAAACACTTCAGTCTCACAAGAAAAGTACAATTGCCATGACTCAACTTCCAAATAACCTCACCTTCAGGACTGAGAATCTCCACAGACAAGTAACAAGGAAGGTCAAATATTTTTACTATTAAATTAAAATGAATGATCAAATTATTATTTGTGTCTTCTGTAGCCAACTGCATTGGCCTCTCTGGAGGAGGAGAGATGTGTGTATTGTAAACAAACAAACAAACAAACAAACCCACAATCTCACTCTCTACCCCAGAACACAGAGAGAACTGCTAGCTGTCTGAGTTCCTGCCCTCTGAAGATGCCAGCCACCAGGACTGGTGAAATGTCAGGAAGAACATGGCCAAGCAGCTAGCAAACTCCACAACAGCTATATAAGTAACACTATTACTAAAGACTACAGTATTTATTAACACTATTACTAAAGACTACTGCACGGCTGTCCAAACTTCAGCCCTCCAGATGTTTTGGACCACAAATCCGAAAATTCCAAGCCTGTATTGTCCGTGACAAACGACTGTGGGACTTGTGGTCCAAAACATCTGGAGGGCCGAAGTTTGGGCACCACTGGACTACATTGTGGCTAAAAGAAGGCTGGACTGGGGAAAAGAGAGGCACCCCTGGGCATCCTCTGTGTCTACATCTGTGGGGGAAGGGGAGGAAGGGTCATCTGGAGAGGAGGTGGAGGAGGAGGAGCAAGGTGAGGTGGGCACCCCACTACTGGACCGGCCGATTCCCCTCCAGCTCCAAATTGGGGTGGAAGAGGGCCAATCAGTATGTCCAGTCTTACTCCCTCTATTTTTTCTCCATCAGGTAAACTACAGGAATATCTGAATTAGGAAAACCTGCGAGACACAGAAAATGGAAATATAAAGGAGGAAAAGGCACAAAGGAAGCCAGCCATGGACACAGGAAATTTCACCTCTGAGTAATCATATTCATGATCCCCTGATGGTCAGGGTGGGGAAAAAATCAAGACCAAGGAAGGGGATAGTGTTCCATTAGACTAAATCTGTTGCAGTTTACCTATGAAATGAAGCAGAGTCCATCTACAGATTAAAAAGACAAAATGAATGAATGAAACAGATAAAGGCAGTAACAACGAAGAATGATCTTGACGGTGAAAACATTCTGAGAGTGGAGAAATTGTATAAATTCATGTAGAGTATAGAGCACTTCACCCAAAAGAGCAACCCTCAATCGCATCTAAAAACTCACACAAGAGAAATCATGTAAAAGCATACAAAATAGACACCTTCATCAAAAAAGTCACCTTGCTTTTTGTAAAAGAAATGGGCAAAGTGGAGAAAACTCAGGAGTGCAGTGCAAAGAATGTGGAAAGAACTTCAGTCATAACAGTGCCCTTACTGTTCATAAAAGGACTCACACAGGGGAGAAACCATTTAAATGCATGGAATGCGGAAAGAGCTTCAATCAATGCTCTGCCGTTAGTTCCCATCAAAGAACACATACAGGGGAGAAACCATTTAAATGCTTGGAATGTGGAAAGAGCTTCAGTCAGAGCAATGCTCTTAGTTCCCATCATCTAACACATACAGGGGAGAAACCATATGAATGCATGGAATGTGGAAAGAGCTTCAGTCAGAGCAGTAGTCTTAGATCCCATCAAAGAACACATACAGGGAGAAACCATTTAAATGCATGGAATGTGGAAAGAGCTTCAGTCAGAGGAATGCCCTTAGTTCCCATCAAAGAACACATACAGGGGAGAAACCATATGAATGCATGGAATGTGGAAAGAGCTTCAGTCAGAGCAGTAATCTTAGATCCCATCAAAGAACACATACAGAGGAGAAACCATATGAATGCATGGAATGTGGAAAGGGCTTCAGTGACAGCAGTAATCTTAGATCCCATCAAAGAACACATACAGGAGACAAACCATTCAAATGCATGGAATGTGGGAAGAACTTCAGTCGGGGCTGTACCCTTAATTCCCATGAAAGAACGCATACAAGGGAGAAACCGTTCAAATGCACAGAATGTGGAAAGAGCTTCAGTCAGAGAAGTACCCTTAGTTCCCATCAAAGAACACATACAGGGGAGAAACCATTCAAATGCACAGAATGTGGAAAGAGCTTCAGCAAGAGCAGTCACCTGAGTTCCCATCAAAGAACACATACAGGGGAGAAACCATTTGAATGCATGGACTGTGAAAAGAGCTTCAGTGATAAACGTACTCTTAGTTCCCATCAAAGAATACATACAGGAGAGAAACTATTCAAATGCACAGAATGTGGAAAGAGCTTCAGTCATAGCAGTAGCCTTAGATGCCATCAAAGAACACATACAGGGGTAAAACCATTTAAATGCATGGAATGTGGAAAGAGCTTCAGCAAGAGCAGTCACCTGAGCTCCCATCATCTAACCCATACAGGGGAGAAAGTATTTCAATGCATGGAATGTGGAAAGTGCTTCTGTCATAGCAGTACTCTTAATTATCATCAAAGAACCCATACAGGGGAGAAAGTATTTCAATGCATGGAATGTGGAAAGTGCTTCTGTCATAGCAGTAAGCTTAGTTCCCATCAAAGAACACATACAGGGGAGAAACCATTTGAATGCAGGGAATGTGGAAGGAGCTTCAGTCAGAGCAGTCACCTGAGTTCCCATCAAAGAACACATACAGGGGAGAAACCATTCAAATGCACAGAATGTGGAAAGAGCTTCTGTCATAGCAGCAATCTTAGATCCCATCAAAGAACACATACAGGGGAGAAACCTTTTGAATGCATGGAATGTGGAAAGAGCTTCAGTGATAGCAATACGCTTAGTTTTCATCAAAGAACCCATACAGGGGAGAAACCATTTGAATGCATGGAATGTGGAAAGTGCTTCAGCAAGAGCAGTACCCTTCGTTCCCATCAAAGAACTCATACAGGGGAGAAACCATTTAAATGCATGGAATGTGGAAAGAGCTTCAGGCAGAGCACTCACCTTAATTCCCATCAAAGAACACATACAGGGGAGAAACCATAGGAATGTATGCAATGCGGAACGAGCAATAGTCATAACATTTCTCTTGGTTCACATGAAAAAAATTAAATTGGTGAGAAACTATAACCCTGTCAGAAAAGAGTTATTTTCCTTTGGAATTTTCAGTAATTTACATTAAGGGACTCAGATGGGAGAGTTCATAAACTGCCTGGGAAGAGCTTCATCATGATCAATTGACTGGACCAGACTGGACTTCAGCTGAAAGAATCTTTCCAGCAGCAAAACTGGAGGAGGCAGAGCTGGAATACAGAATGAAATAGAAGACAAGTGAAATCCTGATGAACCATCAGAGGAGGAACTGTTTAGTTCTGGTTTTAGACATGGTAGATGCATTAGTCTGTGCAAGCATATCAGGGAAAACCAAAAAAAACTAGAAATAAATGTATGTCGGATGTTAAATTTGTTATATGTTAATATTGTTGGAATATGGCAAGATATATCTTCAGGCATTATAGGGATAATATCAGCTGAAGCTCATTTGGAACTGTAAGCCTGAGAGTTATATCTCTTTAATTAGTATGGCTCCTACAAAAGGAATAGCTTCACCTCACTCGGAAGCATGCATGGCGCTTTAGCTTTTAGCTCTTGCTAGCTGCTGCAGCCCCTTGCTGATTCTATCCCTCTCTCCATGTCGATTGTCAGAGCGGAGGCAGACTATGCGTGTTCGCCTAACGATCCTGGGCACTGCCTGAGCTGCCGTCGCCTTATCTTATGTTAGTTCATTTTGTATGTTTTTGTATGTACTGCTAGTGTTTTTTTATTTTATTAGGAATATCTCATTCACCCATTTCCCTGAGAGAAATAGATAAAGTTTTTATCTCTCATAGAATCATAGAGTTGGAAGAGACCTCAAGGGCCATCTAGTCCAACCCCCTGCCATGCAGGAACCCCATCACAATATTTCTGACAGATGGCCATCCAGCCTCTGCTTAAAAACCTCCAAAGAAGGAGACTCCACCACCCTCCGTGGCAGCATATTCCACTGCCGAACAACTCTAACTGTCATGAAGTTCTTCCTAATGTTCAAATGGAATCTCTTAGTTTATTTTTATATACTTCACTTTCGTCTCAGAGTCTTCAGTCTACAGTTTTTAACCCCAACAAATATAAGCTTTTGTGTACATGTCCACTTTTTCAGACATGAAAACAGAATGAAAGTATGGATGAACCACCAGTTTAATAAATAGAACATTCCAAATATTCTTTGGCTGTAGGTCTCTGGTGTGTGTGGTATATTTTTTGTATTTCATAAAGTTCATTCCTTAGTTTATCTTTTGCACATATCTTGCCTTTTTTCATTACTATACATATGCCTTTCTCAAACTGTAAAGTGTAACCCATCTGTCCAAACAGACAGAAGATTATAGGAAAGGCTAGGAATGAATGCATAATACATTTTTACAAATCTTCCCTAAACACCGGCAAGACATGCTGCTGACTCCTTTTCAGCCCTGTGAAAGGAAGAAATTTAGTAGGATTTTTACAGGATACATGCAAAGAAGCACCAGAATCCAAATTCCAAAGGGCTTTAGTCCTTCGATCGCATATATGTACAATGGAGAGTTTCCTCTCTTCCCCTCTTGTGCAGCTGGGACTGGGTGAAGTCTTGCTTGCTAGTGTCCTTGCAACTGGCCCCACAGTTACGTCTCAGATGCCCCAGTTTTGCAATATTTACGTTGTCTTTGTTTACTTTCATCCTCCTGGCTAGGAGTCTTTATTGACGGCTGCCTCAGGCGGAAATTTTGCTCTTGCTCTTTCAGTGCACCTCCTCACTTACTCCATCAGCCAGCCCACCAGGTAATGGGCTACTAACACTCGGCAAAGTTTCCAGTGACATCACCAAATTATCACATGAAGGAGGGAGGCTACTAAGAATCAAATAGCTCTTTTGCTCTTCCGTGAAGCTCTAGTTAAGCTCTTGAAACAGTTGCTGGAAAATCTGAGGTGGCTTTTCATAGCTCCTCCCTTTTGCAAGACAGTTCTGTACAGCCTCCTTGATAAATGGACCTTGGAACTTGTCAAAATTCTAATGTGGATGGCACGCAAATCTTGCCAACAACTGGCAGGTGAACTTATTCCTTGAACATGATATAATTGGTCATACTCATCAGCTAAACTTAGGCCTATTATTGCCAGAGCCTTTTGGTTTTCATGTTCCCGTGCTGCAGTGGGCTGTGCCGGGGGTGGGTGTTAATCACTATGTACCACAAGGCTGATTTTTTAAGCGATCCCTCCATACATTAAGCCCACACTGAATATTTCCCCTCCTTTAGTACTGGAACAGGGAAGCTTACCACAGCTGCTCTGCCATCCTGGTAATCATCTCAGAGCATTCAAACCTCCCACAAGCAATTTATCACCAGCTCAGATGCTTACCAACTGGATTCCCTTGTAGGATCTTCACTGGAAGAAGAACAAACAATTCTTGCCAATTCAGCAGAAGTGTGCTGGGCCCATAATCATTGTTAGGATTTGATACATTCAGCAGAGTTGGAAGCAGGAATCCCCTCCTTCATAGTACAAGTAAGTCACACAAAGACACTCAGTACACAGAAACTATATTTACAGGTTATGTACAATAGCAACAAAAAGACACAGAGCTCTCTCCAGAGCAGCACATATAGTTAACAACCAGACAGAATTTTGTCAGGCAAGTAGACAACTACAAGGAGCACAGTGATTACTCAATATTTCCCTTACCCAACTAAGACTCAAGGAAACCTTAACAGGGAATCTCCTGATATACAAGGTTATGATCCTCAGTTCCATAAGTTGGCTGCTGTGGTGGGATAGGCGTGTCTATGTACTCAAAATGGAAGCACTCAATATGGTGAGATTTAGTCCTTTGATTTTTTCGGGAAGAGAGGCTTCCTGAGCGATTGAGCCCAAATCTGAATGCTGGACAGATGGTGAGAAGCCTGGTGTGGCTGGGCTGGTACACACAGGTGGCAGAGAAGCAGGGCTCTTTGCAGCCCCGGTGTTTCCCCATGTGGAAAAGAGGGCTGAATAGAGGGGATTGCACATGGCCAGTTATTAGAGGCATTCACCTCAGAAGGAGAATCCAAGCAGGCAGTTTCTGTGGGGCATCTTCCAGTATGGGGGAAGGTATTGTCTCCTGTTCAGTCAATGCTCCTGGTCTCGAAAGAGAGAGCTCCCTTTCAAAAGGCCTGTCCCGAATGAGGAGACTGATGTGGAACCCTGACGGCAGAGGGGGAAGAAGGCTTCTTCCATTCCTTTGGTGAGAACGTGCCAATCAAGCTACATTTCAATATCAGGCCAGATTTGGATGTCACAGCAGAGGTTGGTGTTGAAGGCTTGGATTTAGAGGTTGATTTGGTGTTGGACTTAAAAACTGGTCCCAATATCAAGGCAGGAGATGCAAAGTGTGTTTGTTTATTTATTTATTTATTTGTTTGTTTACTGACTTTCTGTACCACCCATCTGACAGCGAGGTCACTCCTGTAGTCGTGTCCATGGCTGAAGTTGGAAGGGACTGCTCCAAGAGCAAGGAGCAGAGGCATTGTACAGTTTTAGGGGTGATTTAGTCAAAGTTTTACCAGCTGAAGGGACTGAGGTGACTCTCCTTTTATTGTTCTTCTTCTCCACTAGATAAGAAGGGGCTAACAACATTTGAATGAGGTTATTTAGTCTCTAACTCATAGGAAGATCCCAGCCTTTGTATCTGAACAAACAGTTCAAAAGATTGAACTAAGCTCCTGCAGACCTCCTAAGAATTTTTCTCTTCCAAGTAAAGAACAAATTTGAGACCACCTCGTATATACATGGGGAGATCAGGAAGGGCAGCAGCAGCAGGAGGAGGAGGGCTTCCCCAGTCTGAGCCGGGGGGGCTCTCTCTCTCCTCCCCCAGACCCCCTTTCCGTTCTGTTCCATTGCAGGGGGCCCCTTCCTCCCTCTCCCTGCTTCCCACAAAGGGGACTCGGAGCCTCAGCTTTGGGGAAAGGGGGGAAGCTATTTGCCACTTCCAGGATGACCCCCCCCAAACACACACACAAACACCCACCACCCGCCCAGGAGGAGACTTTTCTGGGAGGGGGTCCTGGTCTAGACAAACACCCCCAAGATACCCTCCCAGGAGGAGGAGGAGCTGAAGAAGCGCCTTCCTCGGGAAGGAATCATGGAATAGAGTTGGAAGAGACCTCGAGGGTCACCCAGTCCACCACCACCCCCGCGCACCATGCAGGAGGAAAGGGAGGCGTCCCTGATGATTGGGGGGGGCTGCTTTCTTTCTTTCCCGGGAGATTGGGGGGGAGGAGAAGGAGGAGGAAGGCAGGCGTCGGTGCCACCCAGGCAGGGGGCTTCGTTGGCGGGGGGGGGCTTTGCAAGGAAGATTCTCCCCCCCCTTCTGTGCATCCTGTTGGATAATTTTGCTTTAGAAACCCCTCCCCCTCCCTCTTCTCCCCTTCCCCTTGGCTGCCCAGTCTCTTGGGAGTTGTTCAGTCGTTCAGTCGTGTCCGACTCTTTGTGACCCCATGGACCAGAGCTCGCCA
This sequence comes from Phrynocephalus guinanensis, assembly GCA_037367245.1. Taxonomy (NCBI): domain Eukaryota; kingdom Metazoa; phylum Chordata; class Lepidosauria; order Squamata; family Agamidae; genus Phrynocephalus; species Phrynocephalus guinanensis. The sequence goes on from CM074744.1 coordinate 1,044,102, forward strand.
GGCCTTCCTATCCTCCACTGCCTCCCGGAGATTTGTCAAATTCATTTTGGTTGCATCGATGACACCGTCCAACCATCTCATTCTCTGTCGTCCTCTTTTCCTTTTGCCTTCGATTTTTCCCAGCATCAGGGACTTTTCCAAGGAGTCCTCTCTTCTCATGAGGTGGCCAAAGTACTGGAGCCTCAGCTTCAAAATCTGTCCTTCCAGTGAACATTCGGGGTTGATTTCTTTCAGAATGGATAGGTTTGATCTCTTTGCAGTCCAGGGGACTCTCAAGACTCTCCTCCAGCACCACAGCTCAAATGCATCAATTCTGCGGCGATCAGCCTTCTTTATAGTCCAGCTCTCACTTCCATACATCACTACTGGGAAAACCATAGCTTTGACTATCGTGACCTTAGTTGGCAAAGTGATGTCTCTGCTCTTTAGGATGCTATCTAGGTTCGCCATTGCTTTCCTCCCAAGAAGCAGGCGTCTTTTTATTTTGCTGCTGCAGTCGCCATCTGCAGTGATCAAGAAGCCCAAGAAAATAAACTCTGTCATTGCCTCCATTTCTTCCCCTTCTATTTGCCAGGAGGTGATGAGACCGGTGGCCATGATCTTAGTTTTTTTGATGTTGAGCTTCAGCCCATTTTTTCACTCTCCTCTTTAACCCTCATTAAGAGGTTCTTTAATTCCTCCTCACTCTCTGCTATTAGAGTAGTATCATCTGCGTATCTGAGGTGGGAGGGAAGGAGTTAATTTCCCAATGGAGGCGCATCCCCCTCCCAACTTCTTCCCGCCCCGCCCCCGTGTGGTCCCCTTTGGAAAAGGGGGGGTCCTTCGTTTTTTCCAATCTCCCACCAAGGAGGGAAAGAAAGGCGGGAGGAACAAGGCGAGAAACCATAACGTCCGGGGGCCAGCGCGACGGTGCTCCCACTTCCGCATCCCTTTGGGACACTCTGGAGCGTTCTCCCTCTCTATGGCCTCCCCTCCTCGCGCGGAATGCTGGGAGGGAGGAGAAAGACAGACGGACCAGTGAGAGGCTGGTCTCATTCCTAGAGCGTCGTCGCACGGAGGCGGGAGGGAGAGGAGGGCGTGATATAAAAGAAGGGCAAGTGGCGATAGAGAGGCAGCCTCATTCCTAGAGAGCCCCCTCCTGGAGGATCCCCCCTCTCTCTGCGGTGCCTCCTCTTTTTCCGTCCTCTCCCCCCAACAAAGAGCGTCCTCAGGCGGCGGCGGGTGAGCGGAGGAGGTCCGTCCGGGGATGGGTGTTTTTGCGTGTGTCTCTCTCTCGTTTGGATTGGCTTAAAGAGGGGAGAGGGGGGAATGGAGAAAGGAAGGAAAGGGACCCCCCCTACTAAGGGGGGAAAGGAAGGAACCCTTCCTCCTCCTCCTCCTCTTGGCGCCCAAGGTGTGGTGGGGGCTCCTTCCCCATTTCCCTTGGGACCCATATATTCGGGGGGTGGGGAGAGAAGGAGGTGGGGTGCCTAGTGGTGGAGGGGGCTGTTGGGGGGTCATCAGGATCTTTTACCTACCCTCCCCCCCCCCAGGATGCCCCAGGGAGACCCTGCCAACCTTTGGGTTTCTTCTCCATCATTTTTTGGGGGGGGGGGCGATTTCTCCCCTCCGGAGTTGGAAGAGACCTCATAGAGTTGGAAGAGACCTCAAGAGCCATCCAGTCCAACCCCCTGCCATGCTGGACCCCCCCATGTACCCCCAATAGATGGCCATCCAGCCTCTGCTTAAAAACCTCCAAAGAAGGAGACTCCACCACCCTCTGTAGCAGCATATTCCACTGCCGAATATCTCTAATTGTCATGAAATTCTTCTTAATGTTTAATTTGAATCTCTTTTCCTATAGTTTGAAACCACTGGCTCGCCTCCTATTCTCTGAAGCCATGGCAAACAAACCTATCATATCCCCTCTCAGTCTTCTTTTTGTAGGCTGAAACATTCCCAGCTCTCTAAGCCGCTCCTCGTAAAACATTTCTTCCAGACCCTCAGTCATCTTGGTCGCCCTCCTCTGGACCCATTCAAGGTTGTCAACATCTTTTTTTAAATTGAGGTGGGCAGAACTGGACACAGAACTCCAGGTGGGGTCTGACCAGAGCAGAATAGAGTGGTACTATCACTTCTCTTGATCTAGACACTATGCTTCTGTTGATGCAACCAAGAGTTGCATTGGCTTTCCTGGCCGCCACATCACACTGCTGACTCATGTTCAATTTGTGGTCCACCAAAACTCCCAGATTCCTTTCAAAGGTACTATTTTCCAGCCAGGTGTCCCCCATCCTATATCTGTGCAATTCATTCTTTTTACCTAGATGCAGCACCCTACATTTCCCTCTGTTGAAATCCATTCCATTAGCTTTGGCCCAGCCTTCTAATCTGTCAAGGTCCTTTTGGATTTTCATCCGATCCTCTAGGGAATTAGCAACCCCTCCCAATTTGGTATCATCTGCAAATTTAATTAGCATACTCTCTATTTCTTTCTCCAGGTCATTAATAAAGATATTGAACAGCACTGCACCCAGAACAGAACCCTGGGGCACCCCATTGGTCATGTCTCTCCAAACTGAAGAGAAGCCGTTTATGATCTCCCAGTCAACCAATTAGAAATCTTCATCCACCAGGCCTGTCTATCAAAGAAAGATATCAAATTAGTCTGGCATGACTTATTTTTAAGAAACCAGCTTTGACATAATTATTCCTCTTTGGTGCATTTCCCATTTTTCCATTCCTTGTACTTGTTTTTCTTTATACTTAGCTGAGTTGAAAGTTCTTTAGTAAACTATTGTGTTAAGGAACTCCCATCCATTTTGCTCCCTTCTCTTTCAGTGTTTCGGTCCATGGAATCACAGTCATTAATTCCCTAAGTTTACAAAAAAGGCCTTTCTTAAAGTCTAGGATTCTTGCCTGACTATGCCCAAAGTCCGGCCCCGGGGCCAAATCCGGCCCGTCCGGCCATTCTGCGTGGCCCACGGCTGGCTGGCCTGCCCCTCCCTCCCCCTCTTTCGGCCCATGTTTTATTTTTAAAAAAATCTTCTGCCAACACTGACACCACTGGGAAGCTTGGGTGGCTCGGCGGACGGGCAGTCTGCCGCCACCGGCACCGCAGGGGAAAGTGTGGAGGTGGTCAGGCCAGCGGGCCTCTGCCACTGCCAAGGAGCTTTGGGGTGGCGTGGCAGGTGAGCCGTCGCCACCGCTGGGGAGCTTGGGGGGGATGCAAGGTCACACAGATTGCCTCTTCCAAGGGGCAACCTGTGGTCATGGCTCCCTGTGCTTCCTTTGCTCCTCACCTTCCTTCCTTCCTCCCTCCCTTGGTGCCCACCTCCCTCCCTCCCTCCCTTCCTTGTTTCCCACCTTTCCTCTCTTGGTTTCCACCTCCCTCCCTCCCTCCCTTGGTCCCTGCCTTCCTTCCTGCGGATGGGGCTTGCAAGGGGTCAGTGGGTGGGGCTTGCAGTGGGGTGGCAGGGTCAGGGAGCAACCGGCCCATGACACATTCTCAGCCACCAAAACTGGCCCTCCTTACAAAAAGTTTGTGCACCCCTGGACTATTCTTAGCTTTGCCTCCCAACTGTATAACAAATTCCAAGAGGGCATGGTCACTTTTACCTAAGGATCTCACCACTTCAACCCCATTTATTTGGCCCCTCTCTATTGGTTAAGATCAGATCTAAAATGACTGTTCCTTTTGTTGCCCCCTCTACCTGGGGGAAAGCCGACAGGAGCTGAGTGGCATCCGGTTCGGAACACCTCATCCTTGGGGAATGAGGTTGGAGAGGGTAGAGAATCACATAGAGAAGACATAGCAGGTATTAGCACTGGGAGAATAATGGAATGTGACAGTTTGTCTACTGAAAATAAAAGCTGTCGGGGGAAAAGAACAAGGCAGCAGCTGTTGTTGCGGGACCCACTGTACAGGTGCTTCTACGCCAATGCTCGAAGCCTCTGAGCATTGGGAGAACTTGAACATTTGGCAGCTAGGGATAACATAGATATAATAGCCATAACAGAAACCTGGTGGAATGAGGAGAACCACTGGGATACAGCAATCCCAGGCTATAAACTATAGAAGGGATAGAGAGGGGCGGGTTGGAGGTGGAGTGGCCATCTATGTCAAAGAAGGGGTAAAATCCAGCAGAATGGAGATGGACAGAGGGTCTGACTCCACCATAGAATCACTTTGGGTTAAACTACTAGGTCCAAGGAATGATGTGATAGTTGGAGTATTCTATCGTCCACCAGATCAAAAACTTGAGGGGGACCTTGAAATGAGGAGAGAAATCATGGAGGTGGCTAAGAGGGATAGGATAGTAATCATGGGTGACTTCAATTATCCCCACATTGACTGGGCCAATGCGAGCTCCGGGCAAGAAAGAGAAACTGGGTTTCTCGACTTGCTGAATGACTGTGCCTTAGAGCAACTTGTCATGGAGCCCACCCGAGGACAGGCAACTCTGGATCTAATACTGTGCGATACTCAGGACCTGGTTAGGGATGTGAATGTCACCGAGCCTCTGGGGAACAGTGACCATGCTGCAATTTCCTTTGCCATGCATGTCGGAGGACGAGTGTCAACCAAATCAGACATAAAAACCCTTGATTTTCGAAGGGCAAACTTCCCTCAGATGAGGAAACTAGTTGGAGAGAAATTGAAGGGGAAGGTTATAAGAATCCAATCTCTTCAGAGTGCATGGAGCCTCTTTAAAACAACAATAATAGAGGCCCAGCACAAGTGCATACCACAAAGAAAGAAGAGCTCATTTGAGTCCAAGAGGACACCGGCATGGTTAACGAGTGGAGTTAGAGAGGCTCTAAAGCACAAGGAGAGGTCTTTCTGTAAATGGAAATCCTCCCCAAATGAGGGAAATAAAAAGGAACACAAACTCTGGCAAAAGAAATGTAAGAAGATGATAAGGGAGGCAAAGAAAGATTTTGAGGAACGCATGGCTAGCAATATAAAGGGTAATAATAAAAGCTTCTTTAAATATGTTAGAAGTAGAAAACCTGCCAGAGAACCAATTGGGCCTCTGGATGGTGAGGGGGGAAAAGGGGAGGTTAAGGAGGACTTGGACATTGCAGAGAAATTGAATGAGTTCTTTGCGTCTGTCTTCACGACAGAGGACATTGAGTGGATTCCGCTGCCTGAGCCGCCCCTCTTGACTAAAGAATTAAATCAAATACAGGTTAAAAGAGAGGAGGTTTTAGGACTAATCGATAAATTGAGGATTAACAAGTCACCGGGCCCAGATGGCATCCACCCAAGGGTTATTAGGGAACTGAGAAATGAAATTGCAGATCTCTTAACGGTTATATGCAACTTGTCTCTTAAAACGGCCACAGTGCCGGAGGACTGGAGGATAGCAGATGTCACACCAATTTTTAAAAAAGGAAGGAGGGGGGACCCAGGAAACTACAGGCCGGTTAGCCTTACATCTGTCCCAGGGAAGATGGTGGAAAGCCTCATCCAAGAGAAAATCTTAAAACACATAAAAGAAAAAACCTTGCTGAGAGAAAATCAGCATGGCTTCTGTAAGGGTAAATCTTGTCTGACAAACCTTTTAGATTTTTTTGAAAAGGTCAACAGGCACATAGATTTGGGTGAACCGGTGGATATAGTCTATCTGGATTTTCAAAAGGCTTTTGACACAGTCCCTCACCAAAGACTGCTGAGAAAATTGCACAGTCAGGGGATAAGAGGGCAGGTCCTCTTATGGATTGAGAACTGGTTGAGATCCCGGAAACAAAGAGTAGGTGTCAATGGGAAATTTTCACAATGGAGAGAGGTGAAAAGCGGTGTGCCCCAGGGCTCTGTCCTGGGACCGGTGCTTTCAATCTGTTCATAAATGACCTGGAGACAGGGATAAACAGTGAGGTGGCCAAGTTTGCCGATGACACAAAACTTTTCCGTATGGTAAAAACCAGAGAAGATTGTGAAGAGCTCCAGAAGGATCTCTCCAAACTGGGGGAATGGGCTGAGAAATGGGAAATGCGTTTTAATGTAACCAAATGTAAAGTAATGCATATTGGGGCAAAAAATCCAAACTTCATCTATCAACTCATGGGCTCTGAGTTATCCGTGACAGATCAGGAAAGAGATCTTGGTTTGTTGGTGGACAGCTCCATGAAGGTGTCTCCCCAATGTGTGGCAGCGGTGAAGGCCAATTCCATGCTAGGGATTATCAAAAAGGGGATTGAAAATAAAACAGCAAACATTATAATGCCATTATACAAAACAATAGTAAGGCCCCACCTGTCATAACAAAATTAATTTTAAATTAGTTTCATTATGAACCTAGGGGAGCAAGCAATTTTAGTTAACCCCCTGAAATTTGGAAAGATTTTGGTTTCAGGGGTGAGTAATTAAGGTCTAAAGGCGGTGTCCCTAGGAAAAATATTCTAATTGATTTGGGAAGATTTCAAGTAATTTGTTACCTAATTAAACAAAGAACAGCTTTTTGATTTTTGTTTCATGCCCATCTCTATTACCTATTCTTTGACTCCTAATACCCATTACAACACAAATTAGGGAGGCCATTCATGTGTGTATTGAAAACCCCTGTGTCAATGGGGGGTGGGGAATCTGCCTCCCACATATCATGAAGCCCTTTCATCAATCCCAGGCAAATCTGAAGCACTTCAAACCTCCACCAGGAACGCAACAGCTAACAACCCATAATAGGTGTTGCCATTGCACATTTAATATTTCTTGAAGTTGAGTCAAGCTGCTTGGGTGAGTAGCAAACGTTTTGATCTCTCAAGAAAGGAAGTCCAGTTGCCATGACTCATCTTCCAGATGAGAGACAGAGATGTGTATCATCAGCCTACTCATGTCACCTTATTTTGGATCCCTTGATGAACTCTCCTAGCAGCTGAGTGAGCAATGAAGCACAGGTTTAAGAGCAAGACAGGTTCTGGATGAGACTCAGGCAAAAGATAAAGGCTTGAGCAAAGATGAAAGAGAGAGTACACCAACAACCTTAAGCTTTGAGAAACATTAGTACCATTAGTGCAAATCCTATTGCTTATGCTTTTATTTAATCTTTTGATAACAAAAATGTAGAGACTTGTAACCATAAATTATAATACAATTAGTAAATATTTATGGAGGGCAATGTATGTGCCTGCAGTGGTGCTGAACTGCCTCTTTTCGTTCTTCTCTATCAGGTAAATTGTTCTTCTGCTGAAATGAACTAAGAAAGAAGCAGGAAAAGAAAAGATTTAACACCAGAAGAAGAGAACATGCAGAAGGGAAGCCAGAAAAATGCATCTCCGGCTTCAGATGGAATAGCTGTTTCTGTACTCCTGACCCTCTAAAGAAAACAACAATGGAACGGTTACAAGAAAGTGCCCTGTCAGCTGAAATACAGTGACATGTATCACATCTTTTAATCAATATAGCAGAGTCTAGTGACAAGAAAACCAAACTATTGCATGGAACAAGAAACAACTAGAGACACTATGTGTAGCAATCACATTTCACATGAAAAACTCCAGAGTGGAGAGAAACCTTATGAATGCACTGAATGCGGAAAGAGTTTTGTACATAGAAGTCAGTTCCATATGCATAAAAGAAGTCACACTGGAGAGAAACTGTATGAATGCATGAAATGTGGAAAGAGCTTCAGTCAGAGCAGTAATCTACGTACACACCAAAGCACTCACAATGGAGAGAAACCACATAAATGCAAGAAATGTGGAAAATGCTTCAGTCACAATTTTAGCCTTCAGTCACACCAAAGAATACACACCGGGGAGAAACCATATGAATGCAAGGAATGTGGAAAGAGCTTTGTACGGAGCAGTCAGCTTAGTATACATCAAAGAACTCACACTGGAGAGAAACCATATGAATGCATTGAATGTGGAAAGAGCTTCAGCCAACACAGTCACTTAAGTTCACATCAAAGGATTCACACTGGCGAGAAACCATATGAATGCATGGAATGTGGAAAGCGCTTCAGTGACAGCGGTCACCTTCGTAGCCATCAAACAACTCACACTGGGGAGAAACCATATGCCTGCATCGAATGTGGAAAGAGCTTTAGTCACAATGGTTCCCTTACTTCACATCGAAGGACTCACACTGGGGAAAAACCACATGCATGCATACATTGTGGCAAAAGTTTTAGTCGTCATGATCACCTTATTTCACATCAGAGAACTCACACTGGGGAAAAACCATATGAATGCATGGAATGCGGAAAGACCTTCAGTCAGAGTAGTAATCTACGTACACACCAGAGCACTCACACTGGAGAGAAACCACATAAATGCATTAAATGTGGAAAGAGCTTCAGTCAGAGAAGTCTTCTGAGTTCACATGAGAAAACTCACACTGGGGAGAAACCATATAAATGTATAGAATGTGGAAAGAACTTCAAGAACAGCAGTGCCCTTCGTGTACATCAAAGAACTCACACTGGAGAGAAACCATACAAATGCATGGAATGTGGAAAGAGTTTCAGTGACAGCGGTAGCTTTTGTTCACATCGAAGGACTCACTCTGGAGTGAAGCCATATAAATGCATGGAATGTGGAAAGAGCTTCAGTGACAGCGGTGCCCTTCGTTCACATCAAAGAACTCACACTGGGGAGAAACCATATGAATGCATGGAATGTGGAAAGAAGTTCAGCCAGAGCAATAGCCTTCATATGCATGAAAGAACTCATACAGGGGAGAAACCACATAAATGCATTGAATGTGGAAAGAGCTTCAGTGAATTCAGTAGCCTTTGTAAACATAAAAAAATCCACACTGGGGAGAAACCGTATGAATGCATGGAATGTGGAAAAAAGTTCAGCCAAAACAGTAAGCTCATTTTGCATAAAAGAACTCACACTGGGGAAAGACCATATAAGTGCATAGAATGTGGAAAGTGCTTCAAAGACAGAAGTGCCCTTCATAAACATCAGAGAACTCACACTGGGGAGAAACCATATGAATGCATGGAATGTGGAAGGAGCTTCAGTAACAAAAACAACCTTAGTTCACATAAAAGGACTCACACTGGGGAGAAACCATTTGAATGCATGGAATGTGGAAGGAGCTTCAGTAACAGAAACAACCTTAGTTCACATAAAAGGACTCACACAGGGGAGAAACCATATAAATGCATGGAATGTGGAAAGAACTTCAAGCAAAGCAATGACCTTCATTCTCATCACAGGATTCACACGGGGGAGAAACCATATGAATGCATGGAATGTGGAAAGAGCTTCAGCAATAGGGATCAACTAAGGTCCCACCAAAGAACTCACAGTGGGGAGAAACCCTATAAATGCATAGAATGTGGAAAACATTTCCGTTACAAAAGTAACCTTCATTCACATCAGAGAACTCATACTGGTGAGAAACCATATGCTTGCCTGGACTGTGGGAAAAAATTTAGTCGACATGATCACCTTATTTCACATCAGAGAACTCACAGTGGGTAGAAAGCACATGAATACATGAAATGAGTAAAAAGTTTCAGTCAGAATTGTCACCCCCATAAACATCACAGAACTGGACTTCTGGTTCCAGTTTAAAACATGGTGAAACAACTTGATAAGCTCTGTGGTTTTTCAGGTTGAATTCCTCCAGAAAAGGGGACCCTAGGAAAGGGTATGTCCCCTTGGAGGGGGATGAAGAGAGGCAGTGCCTGTCCAAACGAGGAGTGGTGAACTATTTGGTCAAGGTCATTTTGGATTTTCTTATCCTCTAGGGAATTAGCAACCCCTCCTAATTTGGTATCATCTACAAATTTAATCAGCTTACCCTCTGTTCCTTCCTGCAAATCATTAATAAAGATATTGAATGGCACTGGACCCGTCTCTCCAGACGGAAGAGAAGCCAGTCAACCAATTATAAATCTTCATCCACCAGGCCTGGCTATCAAAGAAGGATATCAAATTAGTCTGGCATGACTTGTTTTTAAGAAATCAGTTTTGATTTAATAATTATAAACTGTTTAATAATCTGCTCTAGGATCTTTGCAGGAACTGAAGTCAAACTGACTGGGCGGTAATTATTTGGGTCCTCATTTTCCCCTTTTTGAAGATGGGGACATTTGTCCTCCAATCTATGGGGACTTCCCCTGTTCTCCAGGACTTCTCAAAGATTATTGCTAAGGGTTCTGAAAATACTTCTACCAGTTCTTTTAATATCCTTCATCTGGTCGAGGAGACTTAAATTCATTTAATGTTTCTAGGTGTTCCTGTACGATGTCTTTATCTATTCTATGTTGCAATTCCTGTCCTACCTCACCTAGTCTTTGTCCCAACTGAACTCTTTTCTTCTTGTTGTAGAAAACTGAGGAAAAGAAGGTGTTGAGTGGTCTTGCCTTTTCTTTGTCTTCTGCTAGTTACTTGTGAACATCACCATGCAGAGAGCCTATCATTTCCTTTTTTCCCTTTGATGCAGACATAACTTTAAAAAAAACCTTTTTACTATCTTTAATCTCTCTGGCAAGTCTTAGGTTCATTTTGCACTTTAGGATTTTTTTTACCATCTCCCTGCATATATTAGCTATTTGCTTATACAGTGGACCCTTGTATAACGTACAGCCTGTTTAACGGAAAATCCGTACAACGGAAAAATTTCCATCACCACTCCCCCTCCCCCTCCCTGTCCAACATTGGTGCAGGCAGTCTCGGGGGCTCTTTACCGAAGATGCAAGCTGGCAATGGAGAAGGAGGAAAAGGAGGAGGAGGGCTAGGTCAGCCCGCTCGGCTTGGCTAGGCAAAGCTTCCTCAGGGATGCCCGCTCGTCTCTTTTCCTTCCCCCTTTCCATCTCTCTTTTTCTTCCCCCTCCACACAACTGCACCTCATTCCCTCCCACACCACCCGTGCGCCCAGCGGCCACGGACAGTGATTCCGAGCCCTGCAGCGCAAGAGAGCCGAGGCCACCCGAGGGTGCTGTGGATCAGCCCTGTCGGGCCTGGTGCCGGCGGAGGTGGTGGTGGAACACGCCCGGGGCGGGCAGCGCAGTTGGCCCATTTGCAGAGCCCATGCCTCTCTCTGGCTGCTGCTGCTATTGCTCAGTCCTGCAGGCAGGTTCGCTTTCCCTCTGAGCAGCAGTAGCAGAAGCGCCTCTGCCGTCCCTTCCTCCTTTCTCTCTCTCCCAGCGCCTCATTCATGAGTTGGAGCCTCTGCTCCGCAGGCTTCAACTCCTACATTCTTTTCCCTTGCTGGCCTCCGGAGCCCTAGTGCCACGCTCAAGCCAGGCGCTGTGTGTGTGTGTATGCAGGGAAGGAGGAGACGACAAAGGATGGTTCCTAGGCTCGGCCTTGGAAGAATTAATCCTTGTGCTGCTGCACTCCGCCTGAAATCAGTGTGTGTGGGGGGGGGGCTGTTTGCATTTTTGCATTTCTGTTCCCTAAAATTATACATGTACTGTAGTTTGTGTCATTTTTCTCTGCATTGTAATGGATTACTCCATTTTCAATGCATTCCTATGGGAAATTGCAATTTGTATAAAGGAAAATTTGTTTAACAAAATTTCATTTGGAATGAATTAATTCCTTTATACAAGGTACCACTGTATTCCTCTTTGGTGCATTTCCCATTTTTCCATTTCCTGTACTTTTTTTTCTTTATACTTAGCTGAGTTGAAAGTTCTTTAGTAAACCATTTAGTAAACAACTTATAAAGATGGTGAACCTGGCAGAAAAAGAGGAAATTCTGAAAGAGAATGTCTGGCTTAGTGAATGTCTGGCTTCTTTGTATTCTGACTGTCTAAAGGTATTAATTGATTCCCATTAAATGGGAAATGGAGAACGGAAACGTGAAGATCAACCTGAAATAAATAAATATTAGGCAGTTAGGTATAGATAAGAACTTGTAGGCATAGAGTGAAATATGTAGATCAAGGTGTAACTGTATTATAATAATCCATAAAGTACCAATTTGAGTTGTAGAAGACTTTTGAAATTAGACATCTTTTAGAAGAATAGGCAAATATGCCTGTTTGATTATATTTAGTATGTATTAGGACTGAATATATCATTAAGACCATCCAGGCAAGTTCAACATTGTATTTTGTTTTCTCTATTTCTAAATTAGATGTATATAGATGTAAATAAAGATAGATATAATATGGATGGCATAAAAGGAAATTAAATATGAAAATGTTTTTTTAAGTTGGGAAGGGAAGTATGAATTGTATTGGGCTGAAATGTTGGGGGGAAATTGTGATTGACTTTGTAACGTGACAGGAGACAAGCAACATATTTTGTTGTGTAGAAAACAAATAAAATGATTTTAAAATCAATGAACTCACACGTGTGTGTGTTGTATCATCAGTTTTGACTGACTCTTAGTGACTCCATGTCCATGGAGTTTTCTTGGCAGGAGTACTGGAGTGATTTGCCAGTTCCTACTCCAGGTGCCTACAGCACCTGTTATTCCCTGGTGGTCTCCCATCCATATACTAACCAGGGCGACCCTGCTTAAGCTTCTGAAATCAGATGAGATTGGATGTGCTTTAGGGCATCTAGGCAGCTTCGAACTCACTCTTGGGGAGAAACTATTTAAATGGAAAGAGGTTCCAGAAAAGCTGTGCTTTCTTTCCCACCAAAGGACTCACACAGGATTTTGACCCAGGGGAGTAACATGCCAAGAAGACCCAGTAGGAAATCTCAGTCTGTGGCTCTAGGATGAATTTGACATCACAGGAAGATTAGAGCAAGTGGAAGTCTAAGTAGATGTACAGGGCTTGGGTGGATATTTGCTTGAAGAACTGTGGTGTTACCCTCATTTTGCTCTTTCAGGGGAAGTCAAACTCTTAAATCTAGATCTGAACTGAGTTTTTTTTTATTAAAAACAATTGTTTTATCAACCAGCTTTTCTGATGCCGGGTTGCATGGATAGACTCGATAAAAGCTTCTTTAGAAAATCTGTACAGAGATCTATTCAAGTTATTGAAGAGTCGATAGTAGCTGAACAAGCTCCTGAACAAGTTCTTTGTAGATGGCCCAAAAATTGCTGTAGTGTCAAATTCCTCCATCTTATCTTCAAGGGGGAGTAGTCCAAGCAATTGGTGTGCCTCACTGGGCAACTACTTGTGAAACCCACTGTGAAATTTTTATTACATCATAGGAGATTCCAGACAACTGAATATTTTGGAACTGATTCCTATACACTAGTTTTCCCACACAGCCAATTACACAGCATTCTGCACAACACCCAAGATACGGTGGTGTAACTGCTCTCAGAGACCACCCTCCTCGGACCCTTTCCTTTGGGTGTTATTCCTCCAAGGGGAGGTTTCCTCTCCTTCTCCCTTTTCCTGAAGCTTCCCCCCCCCCTCCCAGGTTCAAGGGAGAAGGGGGGGGGACAGAATGAGTGGGGATCTGGGGAGGAACCTTCCCACCCCGCCTGCAAAGGGGGTGGGGGAGAAAGGGCGGATCTTTAATGGCCCAATTTGCACTTAAAAAGCAATAAGGTACAGATACAAGGCATACAGAGGAATCAACATGGCATCACTTTGGTTCACTTGAATCTGTTAGTTTTTATTAATTCCTGGTCTCAATATTAATTACACATAAACAAGTGCAAATTTGCAGGGTTTCTCCTTTTCTGTCTCTGCCATAGAGGCTGAAGGAGTGATGATGCAGATGATTAGACCCCATCTGCGACCCACCCACTCTTCCTACCCCCTTTGCAGCCCTACCTCACCCCCCAGGGTCGGTGCAACCTGAAAGCACATTTCCCCCCATTTGCCGGGGCGGGGAGGAGGGTAAAGGGAGTTGCTTGGTTGGGGGGGGGGGGGAGTTTCCCTCTGGACTCCTTAAGACTTTTCTTGGGGGGGGGACAAGTGGGGTCCGGGTCACGTTCCCTCGTCGTCATCCCACCCCACCCCACCCCACTCCAGGGGCGATGGGGCGGGATGGAGAGGGGGGGTGTCTCCTCGGAGAAAAACCTGGGACGAGCCCCCACCCCCAAAGGGATCCCTTAATCGGCAGGGATAATAATTGGGTCTGCAGGTGGTCAACGGGCCTTCAGGGTTGAGATCGGGACCCCCCCCACACACACACACCACCACACTAACACACGCATGCACCCCTCGCCAGAAGCCTTTCCAAGGGCAATGCAGAGGAAAGGGGGGGAGGCGGTGGGGTGGGGGGAGAGAGAAGAGGTTTGCAACTTTTAAAAGTTCTCTTTCAATGCTGGCTGAGATGCCTCGGGTCCTTTTTAAAGGAAAAAGGCTGGGTAGAAATATTTTATAATGTAATTAATTAATTACAGTAATTATTTAATTATACATAAACAAGATACTCTTTATTCACTCTTTTGTGTCACGCTGTGTGAGGAAAGACAGCAACCCTCTTGGGTGTGTGGGTGTGGGTGGAAGTGCTCCTTCCCTCTCCCCCAGCACCCGAACGCCACCCCGCCTCCGCTATCTCTCCCCCCCCCCCCCACACACACACACACCTTCGCCTTTCTAGACTGGGAGGTCTTCTTCTTCTTCTCCCCCTCCCCCCTCCCCCCTCCCAACCGACGCCAACGCCAAAGCCCGCCCACCTGAAGGTCCACCTTTCCCGCCTCCCTGAGGGGAAAGGAAAGGCGTCCACAGAGAGACGACAGGGCTCTCCCACCCCACCCCACCCCACCGCACCGTTAATTGCGAATAGTACTAAAAACACTTAAGCAGACCATAATATTCCCTCTCCTTCCCACCCACCCACCCCCCACTCCCAGCAGCGGGAGGAGGAGCGCGCCCCCCCCCCACACACACACAGCCCGCGCCTTCCCTCAGAAGTGGAGTGTGTGTGTGTGGGGGGGGGGGGCGGCGGAGTTCCAACCGTCGGACGAGGAAGCGGCCGTTGCTTTCCAGGGCTTCTTGTTTCATGGAGCCTCTGAGGCGATCCTTTTGGCCCTTCTTCTGTAGGCAGCATTTCCACCTGGCCATATTATTCTTATTCGTCAAGAGAAAGGGGTCGACAAGGCCCTACTTATCAGGAGGCTCTCCCTCTGGCGTTAATATTACAATAATTTTGACTATTTCCCCACCCCCACCCCCACCCCAAGAAGATGCAACTTCTTCCCTTTTCGTTTATGGGATTGAATAAGATTTTTTGAGCTCTGCTACGAAAATGTTCTTCCTATCTTGAAATTATCCATTAACTCTTCTAACTCAGATTCTATAAGATGTTGCTCTGTTAGTTCTCTATTGGGTCCCTTTGGGAAGAAAGGTGGAATAAAAATAAAGTTATTATTATTATTATTATTATTATTATTATTATTATTATTATTATTATTATTATTATTATTATTATTATTATTATTATTATTATTTTCAGGATACAGTATAGCCTTTTTTTTAAAATTTTCAATAGCATCAGTTCTCCTGGCGTTAAATTACATATTTCCATGAGTAAAAACCATTCTTGCCTTGGATCAGATGTTGGTCTCAGGCGCTTTCGTCCTCTGGTGATTCCCATGTGGGAAATCCCTGGTGGTTCATATACATTTGAAGCTTTGTGGTGTGGTGGACAAAGTGATGCACCAGGATTTGGGAGAACAGAGTTTGAATCCTCCCTTGGCCAACTAAAGTTACTCCAGAGAAGTGGAAGATGTAAAACTACATCACTTACCTTTAATGTCCAGTTAAGGCTGTGATAACTTGCTTCCTACACAACTTGGGTTTGTCAGAGGACAGTGACTGTTGCTTAAAGTGACATGTTAGTCTGTTGCTAATGGCGGGAGAACCCCCACTTTGGCCGAGGTCTCATCTTTCCTAGGGAGCCACTGTGGGGTTGTGGGGAGCCCGTTGCCTCCTTCATGCACCTCTTTTGTGTTTTTGCTTGGTTCCTTTCTGCAGTAAGGTAATTTCTAAGACTGTGCATTGATGTGACTATTCTTCCATGAGTCATTGGGATCCTTTCCCAGAGATCAAAGGGGGGTTGGTTGGCTGTTAGCTGACATAAATGGAAATGTGCACTTTGACTATTGGGATGCCTTGCCCTCGCCAATCCAGTGGAAAACCATCCGTCTGTTCACTTTTAAAAGGCTCAGCAAAACTTCATATTTTTTTCCTCATTAATTCTTAGCTGTCTTTCAGGCTGCCTATTTATTCAGGTCTGCCATTTCAAATCTATACATACTTATTTTTAAATGAAAATGTACTGTTATATTTTACTTGTACTGTGTCCTTCTCTTTTAATATTTATATATTTTGTTCAGTTACATTTTTTATTGTGTTGTAAGCCCCCAGAGTGTTCTTGGCCAGATGGGAAGGATGTACAGTGGATCCTCGTATGTATAACAAACGGTTTGTATAACATAAAATCTGTACAACATAAAAAATTCTGGACATAGGGGAAATTTGCTTAACAGAACAGCCTAGGGGGTGAATCCATACAAAATAAAAATGTCTGCGATTAGGGATTACTCTGTTTTCAATGCATTCCTATGGGAAATTTGTATAAAGGAAAATTTGCTTAACATAATATCATTTGGAATGAATTAATTCCTTTATATAAGGTACTACTGTACATGAACACAAACAAAAACACTGGCTCCCTTGCAAAGCTTCCCCTCCAACCTTCTTGAAACCAGGACCCCTGGCTCCACTCCACTTGCTCCCCTGCAAAGGTTCTCCACCCAAACCCATTGAACCCAGGACCCCCAACTCCACCTGACTGGCTCCCCTGCTAGGGATCCCTTCCTACCCCCTTGAACCCTGGACCCCTTGCTCCACTCCACTTGCTTTCTGCAAAGGCTCTACTACTACAACCCCCTTGAACCCAGGATACCCGGCTCCATCCCACTGGCTCCCCTGCCAAAGTTCCCCTCTATCCCCCTTGAACCCAGGACCTCCCAACTCCACCCCACTGGCTCCCCTGCAAAGGATCCCTTCCAAACCCCTTGAAACCAGGACCCCTGGCTCCACTCCACTTGCTTCCTGCAAAGGCTCTACTCCAATCCCCTTGAACCCAGGACCTCCAACTCCCCCCCCCACTGGCTCCCCTGCTAGGGATCCCTTCCAACAACCCTCTTGAACCCAGAACCCCTAACTCCACGCCACTGGCTCCCTCGCAAAGGACTCCTGGTTGGCAAGGGGGGTTTACACCAGTGCTGAGGGAAGGTTTGGGGTTCCCTTCATCCAAGACACTCCCTGGCTGATTTCATCTATTCTTATCCACCAGGACTGGCGGGAGTCTCAGCTGATCTCACTTGGCTTTTCCCAGGAACACTCTTCCCAGTATTTGCAAGGCAGGTGAAACTCCTTCCTTCCTTCCTTCCTTCCTTCCATGCCGTAGCCACACCTGGACACTCCATATTAGGAAATCCAGCTTGAATAAAGGAAGAACATTGGCGGGGAAGGTCCAGGTGGTGGACAATCCTACCAGAGAACAATGCATTTTGGGGAAAGGAAATTCTAAAGGCACAAATACGTCCCATTCCTGCAAGAAAGAAAGAAAGATGGGAAACCTTGTCATCAAAGGCCATCATGGGTCCCCCCAAAAGCTCCAGGAGGGCCTGGCAGTGACACAAAGGGGGAGACAGGACCTGGAAGGACGAGGCCAGGAGGAGGGAGGGAGGGACGGCAGGGCTGGGTGTGACGAAGGCAGAAGCGGAGAAGGAACCTGGGGGGGGGAGTGGGAGAGGAACGGGGCCCAACTGGTCTGAGGGACATTCTTCTCTCTCTCCCAAAATACCAAAACTGGGGGACATCCACTCAAACTGTGGTTTGGGAGAGTGAGAACAGAGAAAAGAAAACTCTTTTTTACCCAGCGTGTTGTTAATCTGTGGAACTCCCTGCCACAGCATGTGGTGATGGCATCTGGCCTGGATGCCTTCAAAAGGGGATTGGACAGATTCCTGGAGGAAAAGTCCATCACAGGTTACAAACCATGAGGGAGATGTGTCATCTCCAGGCTTAATACCGGGGTACTTCAAAGACCAGATGCAGGGGAGTGGTATCACAAGAGAGATATCTAGTCTCATTCACTCCCAGATGCATCTGGTGGGGCCACTGTGAGACACAGGAAGCTGGACTAGATCAGCCTTTGGCCTCATCCAGCAGGGCTCTTCTTATGTTCTCCCTTTTTAAATGGATACCATGCAATTAAAATAAATTCCAAAATTTACAAAATTTATTCATCATATTTTGCCATTTTTTTTAATTCTAACCTCCTTTATTCATCTTGGAAATATCCAAAATAGAAAGTTAATATTCAGTAAGATCTTCATTTCACATAATTTAATTAGATCAAACCTTTAATTTATTGTTCAGTTCTGGCATCCATTTGTCGTTATTTGTCTTTTTCAATTCTTGCAGATTGGTATCCAGTTTTATTCCTAAATATTTAGCACAGTTGGTTTTAGTGCTTGTTTATGTAGACTCTCTGGTGACATTTGGTGTTTCTGTAACCAAACATTATTCATACAGAGAAAGGTTGATAAGGTCCTACATACCAGGAGGCTCTCCCTCAGTTTATAATACAGTGGACCCTTGTATAACAAACAGGTTGTATAACATAAAATCTGTACAACATAAAAAATTCTGGAGATAGGGTAAATTTGCTTAACATAATCGCCTATGGGGAAAATCCGTACAACATAAAAATGAAATTACTTCATTTTCAATGCATTCCTATGGGAATTTGTATAAAGGAAAATTTGCTTAACATAATTTCATTTGGAACGAATTAATTCCTTTATACAAGGTACCACTGTATTAGTATAATGTTGACTAATTTTTCAAAGAAGATACAACTTCTTCCCTTTCCATTATATGATTGAATAAGGTTTTGGCCTCTGGTACCAATTTTTTCCTATGTTGAAATTATCAATAATTTCTTCTAACTCAGGTTGTATAAGCGGTTGCTAATTCGCTATTGATAGTTTGAAGTATATAGCCTATTTTTTTCTTTATAAATCTTTGTCTTATTTACAGGAATTCCATCTCTCTACGACTAAGTATTCACATTTTGAAAAGCATCAATTCACCCTACATTTAATAATTATGTATTTTCATGAGTGAAATCCATTGTTATTATGCCATACTCTGCCTTGTGCCAGATGTTGGTTGCAGTCACTTATGTCCTCTGATTATTCCCTTGTGAGAAATCCCTGCTAATACATTTATTTGAAGCTTTGTGGTGTATTGGACAAAGTAATGGACCGGGACTTGGGAGAACAGAGTTCTGATCACCACTTAGCCATGGAAAGTCACTCCGGGGAAGTGGAAGAGGTAAAACTACTCCTGAAATACACTTACCTTGAAAGCCCAGTTAAGGTTGCAATAACTCACTTCTGACACAACTTGGCTTTGCCTCTTTTGCCAGACGACAGTGACGGTTGCTTCAAGTGACACACTGGATTTTGTTAATGGCAGGATAATCCCCACTTTGGCCAAGGCCCCATCTTTCCTAGAGAGCCCACTGTGGGATTGCGAGGAGTCCGTCGCCTCCTTCAGATGGCTCTTTTTAAAAAAAACATTTTTATTAGAAAATTTTTATATACAAAAGAAAAAAAAACATATTCAAAACATTAACCATATAGAGTCAATCTATCACTAAAGTTCGGCTTCCCTCTGTTCTTCGCGCGGTTTTAACGTTGTTCATCTCCCAGCCTTCCTTTCTAACGAACCCCTTTTATATACTTATAGAAAAGGTTCTAAAAATAGATAATAGTCCTTCGAGTTCTACCCTAATCCGGTAAGAGTCTTTAATTCCTTACAATTAGTCTCCATGTAGTTCTTGAATTTTTGCCAGTCTTTTTGGAACCTCTGGTTGTCTTGATCCCTCAGTCTGCATGTCAGTCTGGCCATCTCTGCAAAGTCCAGTAATTTCGCCCTCCATTCATCCAAAGACGGTATATACATTGTCTTCCAGTTCTGTGCCAGAAGCATTCGTGCCGCTGCTGTTGCATATAAAAATAGCGTCCTATCTGCTCCTTTAATTTCATTATCCACCAACCCTAACAGAAAAAGTTCAGGTCGTTTTGGGAATGTACACTTTAACATCTTTTTGAGTTCATCATATATCCATGCCCAATATTCCTTCACTTTCTCACAAGTCCACCACATATGATAAAAGTCACCTTGTTTCTCTTTACATTTCCAACAATAATCATCTTTCATCCTATACATCTTTGCTAATTTCGTTGGAGTAATATACCATCTATACATCATTTTCAACAAATTTTCTTTTATCAAAGTACATGCGGTAAACTTCATGTTCTTTTTCCACAATCTTTCCCACACATCTAACTCAATATTATGACCCAAATCCATAGCCCATTTTATCATACATTCTTTGACTTGTTCATCTTTTAAGTTCAACTCCAACAAGAAATTATATAATCTAGTCAACAATTTCTTTTTTGGGCCCATGATTATGGTTTGAAATTTAGATTCCTTCTCTCCAAACCCAGACATCCTTCTGTCTTTCTGAAAAATGTCATGTAACTGATGGTACTGAAACCAACCTGTTAACCTCTCTTTTAACAGTTCATAAGATTTCAGTCTGGGACCTTTTTCTGAGAAGAATAACACATCCCCATATGTGATCCCCACTCCTTCTGTATCTTTCCTCTTGATCGCCGATGCTTCAATCGGGGATAACCACCTCGGGGTGTGTCTCTCTAATAAGGGTTTCAACCGTTCCCAGACCTGAAGTAGTGACTTTCTAATTACATGATTCGTAAAACTTTTATGTACTTTCACTTTATCATACCAAAGATAAGCGTGCCAACCAAATCTATTATCATGACCTTCTAGATCCAAAAGATCCCCATCAACTAAAGTGATCCATTCTTTTATCCAACCAAGACAGGCCACTTCATAATATAATCTCAGGTCTGGCATGGCAAATCCTCCCCTTTCCTTAGCATCTGTTAGTAATTTAAATCTTATTCTCGGTCTTTTGCCTTGCCAGACAAATTTAGACAATATCTTCTGCCATTCCTTAAAGTGGCCTGTCCCTTTGATTATTGGGATCATTTGAAATAAGAATAACAACCTTGGTAACACGTTCATCTTTATCACCGAAATTCTTCCCATCAATGACAGATTCAATCTATTCCATGTTTCCAAATCTCTCTTAATCAAATTCCAAACCATAGTATAGTTATCCTCAAAGAGATTCAAGTTCGTAAGAGATAAATTAATTCCCAAATATTTAACTTTTTTCACAACTGAGAGAGCAGACAGTTTTTCAAATTCTTCCCAATCTTTCTTAGTTACATTTTTCAATAAGACCTTTGTCTTATTCTTATTCAGTTTAAAGCCAGCTAAATTACCAAATTCTTCGATTACCTTCATCACCTCAATAATACTTTCTTTAGGATTCTCTAATGTCAAAACCAAGTCATCAGCAAATGCTTTTAGTTTATATTCCTTATCCCCCACACTTATACCTTTAATTGTCCCCATATCTCTCAGTTTAACTAACAATACTTCCAGTACAGTAATAAATAACAATGGAGACAGTGGGCACCCTTGTCTTGTACCTTTCCCAATCGGGAAACTTTCTGTTATCACATTATTAACCAATAAACTTGCTTTCTGTTCATTGTATATTGCATTAACACCATTCCAAAACTTTGTTCCCACTCCCATATATTCCAAATTCTTCTTCATGAATTGCCAAGAAACATTATCAAAAGCTTTTTCAGCATCAATAAATATCAGAGCAGCTTGTTTCTCCTTCCTGACTTCTAGATATTCTATTATATCAATTATATTTCTCATATTGTCTTTCATCTGTCTGCCAGGAAGAAACCCCGCTTGATCTTTATGTAGTGATTCATTTAGAACCCTTTTTAATCTATTGGCCAAAACATCGGCAAATAATTTATAATCTCCATTCAAAAGGGAAATGGGCCTATAGTTTTTGACATCTGTCACATCCGAGTTCTCCTTTGGGATCAGTGTTATATATGCCTCCTTCCAGGTATTAGGTATAACTCCTTTTTCTAACACTTCATTCATCACCTCCACCATTATTGGTAACATTTCTTCTGACAATTTTTTATAATATTTTGCAGTCAGGCCATCTGGACCCGGTGATTTTCCAGATTTCGCCCTCTCTATTGCACTTTGTACTTCATGTGGGGTAATTTTCTCACTCAATATCGACAATTGGCTTGTTGAAATTTTTTCCAATCCATTCTCTCTTAAATATCTATCAATCTGTTCCGGATCCTCTTTTTTCTTCATATATAAATCTCTATAAAAATTCCGAAACACCTTTACAATTTCTCTTGGGTCTTCCACTAATTTCTTGTCTACTACTAATTTGTTCACAACCTTTTGTTTTTGCTTCCATTTAAGTTGCCAAGCCAACAGTTTCCCTACTTTGTTTGCCGATTCAAAGTTTCTTTGTCTCATCATCTTAACCTTCCACTCAATTTCTTGATTGATAACCATTGACAACTGGGTTTGGAGCATCTTTAATTTTTGAATCCATTTCTGTTCCTTTGGCTTTTCCACCAATTTTTCCTCTGTCTCCACCATTTCTTTTAAGATCTCATATTTCTTTTTTTCTTTCTGTTTCTTCTGATATGAATTTCTTTGAATAAAGAGACCTCGCATGACAGCTTTACTCGCATCCCATACAGAGTTTGTTGGTGTTTCTCTTCTCCAATTATTTTCCAAATAGTCTCTAAAAGTTTCTTTCGCTATTTGCAAAGTCTCTGTCTCATTCAATAAGCTTTCATTCAATCTCCAGCGGTATAATCCTTGCAGTTTTGTTTTAACTTCCATCACAATTGCATTATGATCTGAGATCGTTTTAGGTAAAATTTCCACTTTCATCACTCTATGTGAAATATCGTTAGGAACAAATATGTGATCGATTCTTCCCCAACTCCGATTTGGTTCAGAAAAAAAGGTAAACTGTTTCTCCATTGGGTGTCTCAATCTCCAAATGTCCGTCCATCCAAAATTTTCAACTAAGTCAAAAAAAGATTTTGGTAATTTCCCTTCTGAGCCTTTCTTTTTCTGGGATCTATCCAGATCCGGCATCATTACTCCATTACAATCTCCCATCAAGAAGAGTTTTTCGTCCATATAATCTAGCAGTCTTTGTTCTAAGTCTCTGTAAAATTCTGATTTCCTTTCATTTGGCGCATAAATTCCTACGATGAAAAATTTTTCAGATTGCCAAGTAATTTGCACCATCAAGAATCTTCCCTCTTCATCTTTCATTATCAACTTAGGTTCTAATTTATGTTTTGCATATATCACGACTCCTCTTTTCTTCAATTTATCAGACGATACAAATTCTTGTCCCAGAATTTTGTTTTTTAGAATCTTCATGTGTTTCATTGCAACATGTGTTTCTTGCAGACAAATCAGGTCTAAGTTTTCTTTCTTCAATAAATGCATAATCCTGTTTCTCTTGGTCTTTTCGTTCAGACCATTAACATTCCATGTTAATACTCTCAGCACCATTGCAGATTTCAAATTAAATATATTTTTATCAGTCTCTATTCAAATATTGGCCATAGCTAAGTCAGCTTTGCCTTCCTCTTCATCAGAGAGATCTGACTCCTCTTCTTCTTCCTCTTCTTCTTCTTCACCCTCACCTCTTCTTGAACCTTGGTCCACCTTCTCCTCAGGTAGTCTATCCCCCTCCTTCAATGGTTTCCTATACCCAAGCTCTTCTCCATATTTTCTCAGAAATTTGCCTATCTCCGACTCAGATGTTATTTTAAACCTCTTCATTTTGTAGATAAAGGATAGGCCTTCCGGAAACTCCCAGCGGAATCTCAGACCGTTTCTTCTCAATGTTTCTGCCAGAGGTTTATAACTTCCTCTTCTTCTCAAAAAATAAAGAGGGATCTCCTTATATATCAGGATCTGTTGTCCTTCAATCACAAATCTGTTGTCTTAACTATGTTTCAGAATTCTATCTCTCACGTCCATAGATGTCATTGACACAATAACATCACCTGGTGTCTTCTTCGCTCTCAATTTCTTTGCTCTGACTGTTATCCTAAACACTTGGGAGATTGCACCAGCTACTTCTTCTTCTTGCCACCCAAGCCACTTCGCAAGTTCAGTTATTACTTTGGTCTTAATATCTTCTCCTTCCTCCCATGGTATCAAGCGAAAACGAAGATTCTGTTGCCGTTGCCTCATTTCAAGAAAAGCAAGCTCCTCAGCCAATTTCGTTTGTGTGGTCATTACTTCTGTCACTCCTGATTTATTCCTCTCTGTTTCTTCTCTGCATTGTTTAACCTCTGTCTGCACTTTCTTCACTTTGACTTCTATGCTCTTTGTTTTCACCGTTAAATCCTTCACTTGAGCTGATAGTTCTCCAACTGCCTCTTTAATTTGTTTCTGCATATCTTCCTTTAGTTCTGATAACTTCCTGTCCATACTTTCTTCGCTTTTTTCAAATTCTCTCCTTATATGTATCATTAATCCTTCCCATTCTTTGCCCTCCTCTCTGGAGTCTCTTCTCTGTGTTAAAGGTGTCATCTTCTTCTTCTCTGCCATCTCAGTTTTAATTAGCTTCTATTCCAATGGAGCACAATTTTCATAAATTTAATCACAAATTGAAATTAATTCAAATTGATTCAATCAATAAATAATAATAAGCTTCAACCAGTCAAATTAACCAATTAATACTCCAATAATTAATAATCACCTATTTACCATCAATAATATTCGATTTACTTAATCAGACTTCCTTTTGTCCTTTCTAACTTTAAATTACCCACATATCAAATTAATAACAATTTATCAAATTTTGTGAATTTTTCTATGTAAACAAGCATTCTCCCACCCCAAACAGCGTTCAAATTGAATTTTACATGCAATAATTTTCAAAAGCCACTAGATGGCGCTCCAACATAAGAAATGAATTTCTTAGCCAGTGTCAGATGCATTAATTTTTATAATCCACCAGATGGCACTCCAACCTAGGAGATGAACTTTCCAGTCGCCTTCACAGCTGCAGCATAATCTTGTTTTGGCTACAGTGCGACCTTCCAGCCGCAGAGAGCCTCAGAAAAACAACAGATAATGACTTGGTTTCAATTCCGCTGCAGCCAAATGCACAAGGAGAAACCCACAAAAACCCTTAATAATTAAAAATTAAGGGAAAGAATTAAAGGAATATCTTCAGCTTCTTCCAAAAGCCTAATCCACACAGTTCTCAGATAGGAGAAAATGAAGATCCCTGTTCACGAAAGCCTCTGAAGGGAAAGTTCTTACAAATTCAAAAATCAGATAGCAATATCTCCAAAGTTGCTCACAAAAGCACCCCCAAAAATGGAAAACAGAGCACTGAGAAATCCAAAGTAACGAAGGTAGCTCCCCCCCCAAAAAAAGAGGGGGGGTAACTCGAAACGCCAGCTCTAATGAGGTCTTTTGGAATATAAAACCAAGCAGATTCTCCTCTTTGTCTGTCTCCCAGATTCTTCTTAAGTATTTAATCCTTTCACAAAAGGAAAAAGGGGGGGGAGGTTACTCCAAAAGTCAATTCTCCGAGGTCTTTGGAAGTGTAAAATCAAATAATACAAGCTCCTTAGGGGGGAAATAACTCCAAGCACCACTGTCCTTTGAAATGTATTCAAAAAAGGAGCTGTCCCCTCCACCCCCCCGCGTTCTTCTTTATTCACTCAATCCTTTTGCAAAAAAAGGGGGGGTGACTACAAACACCAGTTCTGAATTGCAGACTTCGGTCAAGACTCCCCAAGTCCCATATTTCTCACCACTTCAATGAAAATAATAATAGTTCAAACTCACTTCGCAAATGAAGGGATATCTCTCCACCCCCACCGCACGGCTCAATTTGTATCACGAAGGAGAGTTATGGCTTTCCTTCACCACGCTCCAACCAGATTCCGATATAAACAAATCAGCTCTCGTTTCTTCGGGTATAATCCTTTTCTTCAAGTTTGCCGTTTAACAGCCTCTGCTGATCCTTCCTCCGATAGAAACAGATAGAGTTCTTGGAGGCTAATGGCTTCCTGCTAAGACAACGAGACTTCGCAGCACAGGGGTAGCGATCGCAAGAGCGCTCGCGGCTCAATCCTTCTCCCCAACCCCTCCGGATCGGGGCGAGAGGAGAGCCGCAAAGGGCGCAGCCGGTACCCAACCCCTCAGGGTACCCCCCTGAGGTTATTGGAGTTCGCGGAGTCTTCGCGGAACTCTTTAAACCCCCTGTGCGCTCTGGGGATCCCACGGAGGAATTCCCCTAGCGTCTTATGCAGTCGGCCATTAAACCGGAAGCCCTTCAGATGGCTCTTTTGTGTTGTTGCCTGGTTCCTTTCTGCAAGGCCCCGTGGTGCAGTGCTTAAAGGCATGTACTGCAGGTAAAACTGTGCTCACGACCTGGGGTTCAATCCCAGGTAGCAGGCTCATGGTTGACTCAGCCTCCCATCCTTCCGGGGTTGGTAAAATGAGTATCCAGCTTGCGGGGGGGGGGGAGCAATGTGTAGCCTGTATACTGTAATTAAAAACTGTCAATCACCCAGAGACCACTTGGAGTGGCATGGGTTGGTATATATGCAGAACACTTTGCTTTGGAAGTGTGTCATTTCCATGATTGTGCTTTGATGTGAATATTTTTCCATAGGTCATTGGGATCCTTTCCCAGAGATGAAAGGGGGGTTGGTTGGTTGTAAGCCAAGATAAATGGAAATGTGCATTTTGACCATTGGGATATCTTTCGCCCACCACTCCAGTGGAAAACCTTCTGTTCATTCGCTTTTAAAAGGCTCAGCACCACGTAATATTTTTCTCCTCGTTAATTCTCAGATGTCTTTCAAGCTGTTCATTTGATCAGCCCTGCCATTTATACTCTTTAAATTTTTTTTAATGAAAATGTACTTTAATATTTTGCTTGCACTGTGTCCTTTTCTTTTACTGTTTTTATATTTTTTTCTGTCAAAATATAATTGTGTTGTAACCAACCTCCCCCTCCCACTGTGACTAGCCTTGGTCAGACAGGAAGGATATAAAAGTACACAAACACACTACAGTACTACTTTGTTGGGTGTCGTTTCAATTTGGAGAGGAAAAAGGACCTGATTCCTGGTGCCTCCCAGATTAATTAATGATGCAAATCAGATTCATTTTTTCTTTTCTCTCAGGGAAAGAAGAACAGTTTGAAATAAGAACAGTTTGAAATCAGCTGAGCCTGAAACAGGAAAAGAGAAGCCTGAAAGCCAAAGGAGACCAAACAATGAGAAGGAAAAATACTTTGCTTCTCTGAGGTGTTTGAGCCCCTGAACCCCAAGGACAACCAAAGAAACCACGCAGAGGAGAAATCAAATAAAGCTATGGCTTATGGAATGAGCTTTAGTCTGCGGGCAACTCAACAATCTATTCAAAGGAACCACACAGGGGAGAAATTCTATGAATGCCTGGAATGTGGAAAGAGCTTCAGTCGGAGTGGTATCCTCCGGATACATCAAAGGACCCACACTGGAGAGAAACCATATGAATGCATGGAATGTGGAAGGAGCTTCAGTCAGAGTGGTATCCTCCGGATACATCAAAGGACCCACACTGGAGAGAAACCATATGAATGCATGGAATGTAGGAAAAGCTTCAGTCAGAGTGGTATCCTCCGGACACATGAAAGGACCCACACTGGAGAGAAACCATATCAATGCATGGAATGTGGAAAGAGCTTCAGTCGGAGTGATATCCTCAGTATACATCAAAGGACCCACACTGGGGAGAAGCCATATAAATGTCAGGAATGTGGAAAGAGCTTCAGTGGCAGTGGACACCTACGTTTACATCAAAGGACCCACACTGGGGAAAAACCATATAAATGTCAGGAATGTGGAAAGAGATTCAGTGGCAGTGGACAGCTACATTCACATCAAAGGACTCACACTGGAGAGAAGCCATATACATGTCAGGAATGCGGAAGAAGTTTCAGTCAAAGCAATAGCCTCCGTTTACATCAAAGAACTCACACACAGGAGAAACCATATGAGTGCACGGAATGTGGAAAGAGCTTCAGTGGGAGTGGAAACCTACATTCACATCAAAGGACCCATACTGGGAAGAAGCCATATATATGTCAGGAATGTGGGAAAAGCTTCAGTGGGAGTGGACAGCTACGATCACATCAAAGGACCCACACAGGGGAAAAGCCATATACATGCCAGGAATGTGGAAAGAGCTTCAGTGGGAGTGGAAACCTACATTCACATCAAAGGACCCACACAGGGGAGAAGCCATATCAATGCACGGAATGTGGAAAGAGCTTCAGTGGGAGTGGAAATCTACAATCACATCGAAGGACCCACACTGGGGAGAAACCATATCAATGCATGGAATGTGGAAAGAGCTTCAGTCAGAGTGGTATACTCAGGAAACATCAAAGGACCCACACCAGGGAGAAGCCATATATATGTCAGGAATGTGGGAAAAGCTTCAGTGGGAGTGGATACCTACGTTCACATCAAAGGACCCACACTGGGGAGAAACCATATCAATGCATGGAATGTGGAAAGAGCTTCAGTCAGAGTGGTATACTCAGGAAACATCAAAGGACCCACACCAGGGAGAAGCCATATATATGTCAGGAATGTGGAAAAAGCTTCAGTGGGAGTGGATACCTACGTTCACATCAAAGGACCCACACTGGGGGGAAAGCCATATACATGTCGGAAATATAGAAAGAGCTTCAGTGTTCATTGAAATCTACAATCCAATCAAAGGACCCACACTGCAGAGAAACCGTATCAATGTATGGAATGTGGAAAGAGCTTCATTGCACATGGGAATCTACAATCACATCAAAGGACCCACACAGGGGAGAAACCATATCAATGCATGGAATTTGGAAAGAGCTTCAGTCAGGGTGGTATCCTCCGGATCCATCAAAGGACCCACAATGGGGAGAAGCCATATATGTGTCAGGAATCTGGAAAAAGATTCAGTGGGAGTGGAAAGCTACGATCACATCAAAGGACTCACACAGGGGAGAAGCAATATACATGCCAGGCATGTGGAAAGAGCTTCACTGGGAATGGACACCTACGTTCACATCTAAGGACCCACATTGGGCACAAGCCATGTCAGGAATGTGGAAGGAGCTTCAGCAGGAGTGGAAACCTATGTTCACATCAAAGGACCCATACTGGGAAGAAGCCATATATGTGTCAGGTATGTGGAAAAAGCTTCAGTGGGAGTGGACAGCTACGATCACATCAAAGGACCCACACAGGGGACAAGCCATATACATGCCAGGAATGTGGAAAGAGCTTCAGTAACAGTGGATCATATGCTAAGCATCGAAGAACCCACACTGGAGAGAAGCCATATAAATGTATGGAATGTGGAAAGAGCTTCAGTCAGAGCAGTGCTTTTAATTCACATCAAAGGACCCACATAGGGGAGAAACCTTTTACATGCATGGCATGTGGAAAGAGTTTCAGTTGGAGCAGATATTTACATCCACATGAATGCAGGAAAGAAACCACGTCATGTGGAAAATGCTTCCCTTGTCAAAGTAACCTACTCAAAGGACTCACACACAGAATAAACCTTAGAAATGTGTGGATTGACGAAAGAGCTTCAATCTGAGTCACAATCAATCTAGGTTACATCGAAGGTCCCATGCCAGACAAAAAGCCTCATAAGGGCATGAAATATGGGAAGACGTCCAGCTGCCTTACTTTTCTTGGCCTCATGGTTGCAACCCCCATGAAATAGCCCAGACGTATAGGGGTGGGTGAAAAGGAGATTGGTGGGAGGAAGGGGAGGGGAGGGGAGGGGTAAAGATGGGGGATATCCTTCAAGTTACAATATGAGTGCTTAGTATGCTATTTTTCACATGTGTAATGTTAATAGTGTAGCTAATAGGTTTAAGGTAAAATGTTAAAGTTGGAACTTATCTGGTTTCACTTATCTGCGGTATGAAATTATTTTAAAAATTAAAAGAAAAATCTCATTGTGAGGGTTCCTCCTTTTGCCAAACGTTCATTTCTCCATCATTCAATAAAGAAGCATTTTTGTCTGACAAGTTTCTTTTATTAACTTCTTCCAAGGGTCTGGAGGCACGTTCTTTAACATTAGCAACTGGAACTGAACTAACCATTTCAACAAATGGGTTGTTTCTGGACTCCCGGGTGGGAGTAATCAAGGAAGAGTTCACCCCTCCCTCTAGTCCAGAGAGGTTTTCCCCCCACTAGACCCCTTCACAAGGGTTGAGTCCTTGGATGTTGCTGGGAGTTGCACCCGATCCTCTGCTGAGGTTTGGGTCCCACATTCTTGCCTTCGTCTGCCTCAAGGTGGCTGTTGCTTGAAGAGGACGGAACCCCTTCCCAGGGAATATCAACCCATCCTTCACTCTTCTTCTCCGCCTTCTGGGCTACTCACCTATCGAGGGCTATATCCTTCCTGATTTGTTTAACTTTTTCCAGTATTCCCATTTGTTGGGGATCTTTGTCAAATCGGCTGTTGCAGATGATTTTTAGTTGCTTTAATGAGAGACACCTCTTGTGTTACTATATGAAAAAAAATATTTATTTAACTAGAAGGGAAGGGTACGCGGGAGGTTTCCTAACTATAACTATTCTAACAGCCATCATGCTAGGCTAGGAACATGCTTCTCTTCTCTAAGGGCCTTTTCACACGACCCGTAAGATCCGCTGGCCCCTTAAATTCGGACCAAAGATCTTAGGGGTTCCTTGCTCTTCCTTCCTCCCCACCAGAGAAAGAGAGGAAAAAATGCAGCTCACCTGGAGGAGCTTCCCTGAGCTCTGTTTCTCTTCCATTTCTCTTCTGCTTGCTTTTTTTCCCTCCCACCTCTTCTCTTAAAGGGGCGGGAGGCAAAAAACACACAAACAGAAGCCAGGAGAGCCCCACACTGACCAGATTAAATCCGGACCTGGGGATTTTCACCCACCTCAAGCAGGTACAAGAAAGTGCAGCTGGGTCGCGCTTAGGTGGGCGGGGTCGCACTTAATTTCCTGCAAACTCCGGAGCTGGTGGGAAAACACTTGTAAGGTCCGGAGTTTGCAGCCATTTGCTGCGGAGTTTAGGGGTCGTGTATAAAGGCCCTTAGAATACAAGGCACACACACCAGACTTCTACCAGGTGTGATCTCAACAACCAATCAGCTTCACTCCTCACATTAAATCCAGCCCAAAATACTTTACATATTAACCCTGTAATGCCTGAAATGTAAATCTTGCCAAATGTTCCAACACCATGCCTCTCATTCTCCCCAGTAGGAGCAACCAACCTTGTGGGCATTTTGATAGCTCAGTCTTTCCTGCTTCGTGCAGGTGGTACTCCTGTCAGATGGGCCTTCTGTCCATCCCTGTCTCCACACTCATATACTGTATATTATTTCTATGATGTAATTGCCAGAACCGTCACTAGAAGAAACCAGGGGCCATACAGTATATAGCAGTGGTGGCAAACCTTTAGCATTCCAGATGTTTTGGACCACAGCCCCCACAATGCTTTGTCATTGGCAATCTAGGTTTGGAATTCTAGGAGTTGTGGTCCAAAACATCTGGAGTACTGAAGATTAGCCACCACGGGTGTCTAGCTTCCACTATTATCCATCATTTTCTGCATTTGTCGTGGTGGTGGTAGGCTTGGAGGTGATTCCCCCATAAATATGCCCCCCGACCCTTTGCAGGGGTCACAGTGGCCATCAGACACAAGGATGTTGGCACATGACTCTGGTATCTGCAGAATTCGTTCGTATGTCCACATTTTTAATTCTTCCAGTTGCCTGCATAATGTGTCTGTTCATCCTTCTGGCATTAAAAAGAAAACAAAACAAAAGTCTGACTGACTTGGCCAGCAGAGCCACCAGGCCTGTGGGAAAGGGCAGGCGGCGGGAGCAACGCTGGAGTGAGGGGGACAGCGGGTTTATGCATTTATTTATTTAAAATATTTCTCTCCCACCATGCTCCCCAATGGATCCAAGGAGGCGTCTATCATAAAACAGTATTTAAAAGATAAAACAAGAAGGTACTCAAATATATTTTTTTAAAAATTAAGCAAGTATTAAAACAGTAACTAAGGCTGCTTTTACACGACCGCTGAAATCTGCTGCAAAATGCTCGCAGATGCGGAGCATAAAATTGTTTTCCACCAGCAGCGGACTTTAAAAAAAAAATAAAGTACGACCACGCCCATTTAAGCACGCCCCAGCACATTTTACAAGTACCTGGTCTGGGGAGGTAAAATCCTTGTTGCTGTTTTAAAACATTGCATGCCTGGCCCTCCTCTGCTTTTTGTTTGTTTATGTTGGTTTACCCCTCCCCCCTTTTAACAGACTGGAATCCTAATGGGCTGGAACAATTAGCTGCTGCGGCAGGTGGAGGTGAGCCTGCATTTTTTTCTCTCTCCCCTCACCACAGACAGATAGATTCAGAGTGCTGGAGGTGGGAACACAGGAAGCAGAACAAAAAACACGTTGAGGGGATCTGCATTTAAGTTGCCAGCGGATTTTAGGGGCCGTGTAAAAGCAGCGTAAAATTACAATGTTATTAAAATGCATTGAGAGCAACAGAACACAAGCGTGCATTTAAAGACCCCCTCTCAGGCATCCCGTCACTTAAGGAAAACCCTGCCTGGAGAGAAAGGCCTTTGCCTGCCTGCGGAAAGACAGCAAAAACAAGGCCATCCAGGCCTCCAGTGGGAGGGGATTCCACAGTTTGGAAGCAGCTGCAGCAGAGATGGCTTCCCCACCACGTGCAGCTGAGAAGGGAATGGGACACAGAGCAGCCCCTCATATGTGTACATCCTCATCTTTGAATGAGTGCCCTTTGTCCTTCAAATGGAGGTCAAAGCTGACTATGCACTAACTGCATTCAGACTGATGAAGCTGTATGGATGAGCAGTGAAACGTTTCTATCTCTCAAGAAAAAGAATTCCAGTTGCCATAACTCAACTTCCAGATAAACTCACCTGGATGACTGAGAATCTTCACAGACATACTCCCGAAGCAGCCCCTTGTAGAGCAGACAGCAGTAGTCCAGCCAGGACATCACTGTGGCTAGAACTGACCTCTTCAGAAGCAGGCACAGCTGCTGGACCAATTTTAACTGTGCAAAGCACTCCTGGCCACCGATAATACCTGAGCACATCCAGGCTCAGGGACGAATCCTGGCGCTCCCTCAAGCAGCATGCCTGTGTTTCCAGAGGGAGCCCCCTTCCCACATCCAGCACGCGGGGGGGGGGGAGTGCAACCCTATCCCTTGATCAGCTTTTTCACCTACCAGGATCACCTTAGTCTTTTCTTGATCAAGTTTAAACACACTGGCCCACATCCAGGCCACGACTAACACCAGAGCAATTTAAAAAGCATGTTAACAACCTTAAGCAGGTCCAGTTGTAACCTGTGATGGACTTTTCCTCCAGGAATCTGTCCAACCCCCTTTTGAAGGCATCCAGGCCAGATGCCATCACCACATCCTGTGGCAGGGAGTTCCACAGGCCAACAACAAGCTGGGTGAAAAAATATTTTCTTTTGTCTGTTCTTACTCTCCCAGTCCTCAATTTGAGTGGATGTCCCCTAGTTCTGGTATTTTGTGAGAGGGAGAAGAGCTTCCCTCTGTCCACTTGACTCATGCCCTGCATTATTTTGTACGTCTCAATCATATCCCCCCTCAGGCGCCTTTTTTCCAGACTAAAGAGCCCCAAACGTTTTAGCCTTTCCTCATAAGGGAGGTGCCCCAGCCCAGGAATCATTTTAGTCGCTCTCTTCTGCACCTTTTCCAGTTCCACTATGTGTCCTTTGTCATTGGCAGTGTAAGCTTAAAATTCTGGGAGTTGTGGTCCAAAACATCAGGAGGGCCAAAGTTTAGACATGCCTGGACTAGATAGATAGATAGATAGATAGATAGATAGATAGATAGATAGATAGATAGATAGATAGATAGATAGATAGGTTTTTATGGGATGGGTGGATCTGGGGTATGGAAACCCCACCTGGATTGGGGGGGGTGGACTCCATGAACCCACAGGGTCCCTCTCAGCTCAACACTTCTAGGAGGAGGAGGAGGAGGAGGAGGAGGAGGAGGAGGAGGAGGAGGAAAAGTGGAGGAACTCTTCCTCAAACCCCCCCATCTCCATGGCCGAGCTGAAGGGGGTCTCCCAATGGGAACCGGAAGAGCAGGTGGGGGTGGGATCTCGGGCCCTTCTCCTTCCCTCTCGCTAGGGAGGAGGGGGCCCCTCCGAGGAAGAGGAGGAGAAGGAGGAAGAACAGGGCGTGAGGGGAGGAGTCGGGTCTTAAGAGAAGGGGAGGAGTCAAGGAAGGGATGATGGGCGGAGCCTTGCAGGGCAGGCCCTTCCCTCTCTCTCCCCCTGCGCATGCGCGAGGATCCCTTGGGGAAGCCCAGGTGCGGCGCTTGGCTCGCTCCCCTCCACTCTTCCCTGAAGGCGCTGGCAACGTTCTGATTGGACAGGAGCGAGGAGAGAAGCCCCGCCCTCTACATGGGAAGGAGGGAGGGAAGGAGGGAGTCGCCGCCCCTCCCTAAGCTCCGCCCCCTCCTGCCTTCCACCCCCCTCCCCTCGGCGTAAGCTGAAAAGGGGGGGTGTCCCGTCTCTCCCTCCCGTCTCTATGGTCCCCTGTGGAGGGGGGGTGTGGCGGGAGGGGCTGTTTTCCCCGCGTGGCCTCCAAGGCTGGACCCGGAAAGGAGGTGGGCGATTAATTGGGGGGGGGCAGGTAAGGGTGGAAGATATTGGGGGGCAGGGGGGGAGGATGATGGCCGGGAAGGAGGCCTTGCACGGAGGCCTTGCAATGGGAGGGGGGAGGCTTCTGAATGGGTTTCCTCCTGGAGAATTAATTGGGAGGGGGATGGGGGAGAGATGGGGCTGCCTTGGGGGGTGGGGTGGGGGTGGGGTCCCGATCCTGCCCTTGGAAGGAGAATGAGAGCGAGAGAGAGAGACCCCCCCTTCTAAGGCAGCCCCTGATCCAGGCGTCCCTTTTGTACAGGATGGGGTGTGTGTCTCGTCCTGGGTTTTTCTTTTTGAGTCCCCCCCCCCTCCCGAATCCTGCAGGCACCAGTGGCTGGAATAAAAAGGGGGGGGGCACAACAAGAAGCCACGTGACTCCCCCCCAGTTATTTCCCCATTGCTTCCTTTACCCTTCAGTAAATATGCCTCCCGGCCACTCTTTTTTTAAAAGGGGGGGGGATATTGTTCTAAGGCAGGGGCCAAGGGTTGAAAGAAGTCTCTTGCATTGGCAGTTGGTGGCATTTTGTGAGATGGGTCTAGAAGGGGGGGGGCAGCAAAACCTTAAGTTGGTTTCCCAAACTATTCAGTCCAGGAGGAGGGCCCAGTGACGATTCAGGTCCATCTCTCTCTCAAATGCAGGACTGATAGTAAATGGAGGACAGAACTGCAAGGTACCTGTAGGTAAATTTTCAACAACAACAACCAATTGAAATACTATAGATAGAGAGAGGGGGGGGGGAATCAACTGCAGGAGAGGTGGGGCAATTTCCTCCCTCCTTCTCTCGGATAAGTTTCTTATCTTGTTTCCAAATAATCTTGTTCTGAAATGATGGCACAGGAGGAAGAGGGCTGAAAAGTGAATGCTTTTCATCAGAAGTGGAAGTAACTTCTCCCCAAGAGCAGAACCTTCTGGCAAGTCCTCCTTGCTGCCTTGCAGAGCATTTTTCTGGAGGTTCGGTCCAGGATGCACCATTCAGGGCCATTCACTTTACAAAAGGCCGGTTCCTGGTCGCTGAATAGAAATCCATCTCTCTGCCTCCATGTTCGGGTGATCTGTTCGTAGAGAGGGAATCTTAAAGAGGGTGGAGTTTGGGAGGTAGTTGGTCATGATGTCGCCACAACTGACACAAATCCCAAACTGGGTCTTCCCATTATTAATTTTATTTTCCCTTTCAGCTGCCAGGATCCTTTGAGGAGGTGGCCTCATATTTCCTCCACAGCGAGTGGGATCTTCTGGATCCAGGCTGCAGATCTCTGTGTGAGGAGATCCCTTTGAAGTTCTCAGAACAAGGTCTGTCCAGGTAAGGATCCCTTTATCTCCTTGTCTTAGTGTTGTGAACCTTTGGCGCTCCAGATGTTTTGGACCACAACTCCCAGAATTCCAAGTCTGCCTGTGACAAAGGACTGTGGGAGTTGTGGCCAAAAACATCTGGAGTGCTAAAGGTTCACCACCACTGGTATAGAATAAGAAGGGTATTTTTGGTTGCCCTGTTGGGATGGCCCTCTTCAAAGAAGTGGCCCCAGCATGCCCAATCAACATAGCTTCTTTTTTCTTTGTAGAGTTATCTCATGCATTTGTACAGAGGGTACCTCAGTTTAAGAATGCCTTGGTAAAAGAAAAACTCAGTTTAAAAAAAAACTCAGTTTAAGAAAAACTCAGTTAAAAAAATGAAATTATTAAAAATAATCTGTGAATTATCAGTGGGATGCCCTGGTTTAAGTTTCTTTTTGTAAGACAATAAAAGTTGATGTCTGATGTTCACATGACAAAAATAATGGGGATGCCTTGGTTTAATTAATTAATTTATTTGTTTTAGAGTATTTTTACCTTGCCTTTCTCCTTGGAAAAGGACCCAAGGCGGCTTACAGTAATGAGGGATAATATACAGCCCGGTACAATTAAGACATGTTCAAGTATTTCAGAACAAGCATTAATAATTTAAGAAAAATTGAAATGGAATGCCCTAGTTTGCCTATTTTCTGACCTCCAAAGTAGATTAATTTTTTTTCAGTGCATTCTAATAGGAAACCGCGTTTCGGTTTAAAAATTAACAGCTTGGAGAATGAGTTACAGTGGTACCTTCTTGTATAAAGGAATTAATTTGTTCCAAATGAAATTATGTCAAGCAAATTTTCCTTTATACAAATTTCCCATAGGAATGCATTGAATATGGAGTAATGCCATTTTTATGTTGTACGGATTTACCCCATAGGCGATTCTGTTAAGCAAATTTCCCCTATCTCCGGAATTTTTTATGTTGTACAGATTTTATGTTATACAAACTGTTTGTTCTACAAGGATCCACTGTACTTACTTAAATCCAGGTACCACTGTATACTGCAACTGCTCCGAGTCATTTACAGGAGTTGAAACACTTCAGCTCATTCTGTCCTAGACAAGTCACAGAAAAATAAAATGTTGACCCCCAAAATGACAACACCCCATGAATTAATGTTTGGACCCAGGCCCTTTAGTGCTCCAGAGGGGGAAAACAGCATTTTGAATTTTGAACCCCAAAACTCTCCTCCTCCTCCCAGGCCTCCTCTTCTTCCCCCATGGAAGCAAAGCGAGAGGGTTCCATGCGGTCGGCAGGGAGGCTGAAAGGAGGGCTGCCGGGCTCCGTTCCTTCCTTCTCTGGCTCCTCTCTTTTCAAGCCCAGTCTTTCTTTAGATAACATAAGAACATAAGAAGAGCCATGCTGGATCAGGCCAAAGGCCCATCTAGTCCAGCTTCCTGTATCTCACAGCGGCTCCACCAGATGCGTTTGGGAGCGCATGAGACTAGATATCTGTCTCCTGATACCACTCCCCTGCATCTGGCCCTTGAAGTACCCTGGTTTAAAGCCTGGAGATTACACATCTCCATCATGGTTTGTAACCTGTGATGGACTTTTCCTCCAGGAATCTGTCCAATCCCCTTTTGAAGGCATCCAGGCCAGATGCCATCACCACATCCTGTGGCAGGGAGTTCCACAGACTTACAACGCGCTGGGTGAAAAAATATTTTCTTTTGTCAGTTCTTACTCACCCAGCCCTCAATTTGAGTGTATGTCCCCTAGTTCTTGTATTTTGGGAGAGAGAGAACAGCTTCCCTCTATCCACTTTACTCATACCCTGCATTATTTTGTATGTCTCAATCATATCCCCCCTCAATCGCCTTTTTTCCAGACTAAAGAGGCCCAAATGTTTTAGCCTTTCTTCATAAGGGAGGTGCCCCAGGCCAGTAATCATTTTAGTCGCTCTCTTCTGCACCTTTTCCAGTTCCACTATGTCTTTCTTGAGATGCGGTGACCAGAATTGTACACAATACTCCAGGTGGGGCCTTACTATTGTTTTGTATAATGGCATTATAATGTTGGCTGTTTTATTTTCAATCCCCTTTTTGATAATCCCTAGCATGGAACTGGCCTTCTTCACTGCTGCCATACATTGGGTAGACACCTTCATGGAGCTGTCCACCAACACACCAAGATCTCTTTCCGGATCCGTTACGGATAACTCAGAGCCCATGAGTTGATAGATGAAGTTTGGATTTTTTGCCCCAAGTAGATGATGTCTCTTGCGCTTCTACTGTACAGAGGAGACCTCGAGGGCCATCCAGTCCAACCTCCTGCCATGCAGGAACCCCCATCACAGTGCTCCCGACAGATGGCCATCCAGCCTCTGCTTAAAAACCTCCAAAGAAGGAGACTCCACCACCCTCCAATGTGGAAGCATATTCCACCTCATTAGTCACATGGGGCTAAATTCCAGGGAGAAGGAATGTGGTGATGGCATCTGTCCTGGATGCCTTCAAAAGGGGATTGGACAGATTCCTGGAGGGAAAGTCCATCACAGGTTACAAACCATGATGGAGATGTGTAATCTCCAGGCTTAAAACCAGTCTACTTCAAGGGCCAGATGCAGGGGAGTGGTATCAGGAGACAGATATATAATCTTGTGCGCTCCCAGACGCATCTGGTGGGGCCACTGTGAGATACAGGAAGCTGGACTAGATGGGCCTTTGGCCTGATCCAGCAGGGCTCTTCTTATGTTCTTATACCATGTCCAAGGCTATTTTGCTCCTTGGAATTTAGCAACCAAAAGGGAGGTAAGTTGGTAACTCCCCTCCTCCTCTCCCACCTTCCTGAAGGCCATTCCAAGGGTGAGGAAGGTAGAGCAAGGAAGGCAAAAGAGGAGCCCTTCTTCCCCGCCTTCAACAGAAGGGGGCTGTGTCTCCCCTTCTTCTCTACAGTCTCTGGGGGAGCTGGCTTGCCACATGGCTTCCTCCATGACGTGGAAGGAGGTGGGCCATCCGGAGGGGAGGCAGGTGGGGTGGAGATGAAGATATCTGGAGGAGGTTCTTAGGTATCACCTGGATGGCCAGGTCAACACTGTATGGAGGCGTAAAGGGCTCCACGAGATTTCAGGGGAGACCCTGGAGGGAGGGGGGATTCCTCCTTAGGGCTTAATGCAAGCATGTCCAAACTTTGGCTCTCCAGATGTTTTGGACCGCAACTCCCACAGTACTTTGCTATTGGCAATATAAGCTTAGAATTCTGGGAGTTGTAGTCCGAAACATCAGGAGGGCCGAAGTTTGGACATGCCTGGCTTAATGAGTATTCCTCCCCCGCTTCATTAAAGAACCACTTAATGAGTATTCCTCCCCCGCTTCATTAAAGAACCACTTGATTAGGGAAGCAGAAAACTTTAGAGTTAGGAAAGAAGTAGAGAGATTCACTTCCTTTCGGCGCTCCTCCCACAGGAACGGGAAGTGAGAAGAGGGCCCCTTTGTCCCTCCCTCCTCTCACTTCTATGGTCTCAGACACTGGAAGGCGGTGACTCATCCTGAGGGGCATAACGGGAATGCGGGTGGGAAAGGGGTCCCATGGGATGTAGGGCTGGAGGGGAGTATTGAGCCAATGGGGGCTCAATGCCCCCCGCCTGAGGGGCATAAGATTGAGGCATACAAAATAATGTAGGGCACGAGTCAAGTGGACAGAGAGATACTCTTCTCCCTCTCACAAAATACTAAAACTAGGGGACATACACTCAAACTGTGAGTTGGGAGAGTGAGAACAGACAAAATAAAATATTTTATTTACCCAGCGTATTGTTACTCTGTGGAATTCCCTGCCACAGGATATGGTGATGGCATCTAGCCTGGATGCCTTCAAAATGGGATTGGACAGATTCCTAGAGGAAAAGTCCATCACAGGTGACAAACCATGATGGAGATGGTGTAATCTCCAGGCTTAAAACCAGGGTAGTTCAAGGGCCAGATGCAGGGCAGTGGAAGCAGGAGACAGAGGTCTAGTCTCATGCACTCCCATAGGCATTTGGTGGGGCCACTGTGAGATACAGGAGAAGGAGGTCAATGGGGGTCAACATTCCCTCATTGGTGACCCAGATAGCTCCCTTCCTCACTAACTTTCCCCCACCTGAAGCCCACTTTCCCTTGGATCCCAATGGAGCAGATCCTAGCCCTGGTGGATCAGGCCCAGGGCCCCTTCAGGCTACCTCCCTGCAGCCTACTGGAGCCCCACCAAATCTGCCCCTGGGAGCAGCTGAGACCACTAGGCCTCTGGCCTGTATCCTCCAGAACCCAGAAAAGGAAAGGCCTTCAAGGGTCAGCCTGTCAAGCGTCGCCTCTGGTCGACCAGGGAAAAAAGAAGAATCATGAATCTTATTTTTCAGAAATTCCAGTTTCAGTCAATCAAGTTATACGGACATTGACCGGCCTGATAGAACAGATCCACGTTTACACCCAAATCCTCATTACCTCTTAAATATTGGGATACTTTGGGCACATCTGATCCCACCTGATCTGGTTAGTCCTTGGATGGGAGACCACCAGGGAATTCCAGGTGCTGTAGGCGCCTGGAGTAGGAACTGGCAAACCACTCCAGGATTCCTGCCAAGAAAACTCCATCAACATGGAGCCACAAAGAGTCCATCACAACTGTAATGACACAACAACAACAACAACAACAACAACAACAACAACAACAACAACAACAACCAATGCTGCTCCTTATATTGACTTTTAATTTTTTTTTGCTGCAGTTTTTTACCACTACTTTACATAATTCTTCTATGACTCCAAAAGATTTTTCTACGTCATACATTTCACAGAGTGTGGCTTTTATTTTTTTTCACTTGTGAATATTGACTCTTTCAAGAGTTTTAAGTTCCTATTGTCCATATTTAATTCCATTTTAGAGTGCTGGGGGGTTTCTGGGGTTTTTGCAGCTTCTAACCAAGTTCCATGGTTATTACGGCAGCTATACTATTCATGATCTGGTTTATTTCGCTTAGCATCTTGGTTGGGATTGTTCTGCGTACTAGATTTAGATATCTCAGTTGATCCATGACTGGTTTCCTTGGTAAATTGTGCAAAATGGGGATGCTTTTCTGTGTTTTGGCTAAAATTGTTTAATATGTTTTCCCTCACTGAAGGCTGCTGTTCTGTCAAATCATAATTTCTGGATTGTTCCACACATTTCCCCCCTCTTGTCACAGTATCTTTTTCCGTTGCGTCTACCTCTACCTTCCCTTTGTGTTCCATACTACTGTCATTGTTCTGTGTTGATTTTTCTTTTGACACCTTTTCAAGTTCTTGCAATTGCAGTTCTGATAACAGATTATGCTGTCTGAGAAACCTTCTGTGGGTCATTGGTTGTTCAGTTATGACACTACTTGACTGTCTCCTTTTTTAATTCTCCATCACTTTTTTTTAATCCAAGGGCTCTTGCATTTACTTCATAGTACAGTTTCATAATTTCTTGATTTTTCAGCTGGAGGAGGAAAAGGCAGGAAGGAAGCCAGCCATGGATGCAGAGAAATTCACTTCCCCAGGGTATTCGTGTTTATGAAATCCCAATTGTCAGGGTGAAGGGAAATCAAGAACAAGGAAGGAGAAAGAGGTCCAGTTGGCATGGATATATTCAAATTCACCTATGTTTTAACAGAATCAAGTTGGAGTCCATTTGTAAAATGAAAAAGAAATGAATGAAACATGAAAATGCAGAAAGATTGAATAGTAATGATGTTCACTGTGAAAAGGATATGAGAAAGGAG
This sequence comes from Phrynocephalus guinanensis, assembly GCA_037367245.1. NCBI lineage: Eukaryota > Metazoa > Chordata > Lepidosauria > Squamata > Agamidae > Phrynocephalus > Phrynocephalus guinanensis. The sequence continues at coordinate 1,085,762 of CM074744.1, forward strand.
AAGCCATAGAAGTCTCTGTAATGTACAAAGTACTTTGGCCAACAGAGTCACTGCAGTTAACATCTAAAACTCACAGAAGGGAGAAATCATAGAGAAGTATGGAACAGAGAAGGAGCCTTTGTAAGAGAAATCACCTTGGTTCTCATAAAAACACTGACAGCATGGAAAAATCCTTTATGGCCAACGAAAGTGGAAAGAACTTCACTCCTCAATCTATCCTTCATTCACGTAAAAGCACTCACAGAGAGGAGAAACTATTCAGCAGTAGAGAATGTGAAAAGAGCTTCAATCAAACCAGTACCCTCAGTAAACATGAAAAAACTCACACTGGGGAGAAACCATATGAATGCATGGAATTTGGAAAGCGCTTCAGTCAGAGAGGTAGCCTCAATTCACATCAAAGATCTCACACAGGGGAGAAACCATATAAATGCATGGATTGCGGAAAGAGCTTCATTGCCAGCAGTGCGCTTAGTTCCCATAAAAAAACTCACACAGGGGAGAAACCATATAAGTGTATGGAATGTGGAAAGAGCTTTAGTCATAGCGTTAACCTAAGTAGACATCAAAGAATTCACACAGGAGAGAAACCATTTAAATGCTTGGAGTGTGGAAAGAGCTTCAGTGAAAGCAGTAGTTTTAGATTCCATAAAATAACTCACACAGTGGAGAAACCATTTAAATGCATAGAATGTGGAAAGAGCTTTATTCAACATGCTCAACTAATTTCACATAAAAGAAATCACACAGGAGAGAAACTGTATAAATGCTTGGAATGTGGAAAGAGCTTCACTCAGAGAGGTAACCTCAGTTCACATCAAAGAACTCACACAGGGGAAAAACCATATAAGTGCATGGAATGTGGAAAGAGTTTTAGTCAGAGTGTTAACCTCAGTAGACATCAAAGAACTCACACAGGGGAGAAACCATTTAAATGCTTGGAATGTGGAAAGAGCTTCAGTGAAAGCAGTAGTGTTAGATTACATCAGAGAACCCATACAGGGGAGAAACCATTCATATGTATGGAATGTGGACACAGCTTCAGTCTGAACAGTTCCCTTAATTCCCATAAACGAACCCATAACAAGGAAAAACCTTATAAGTGCATGGAATGTGGAAAGAGCTTTATTCAGAGTGCTCACCTAAGTGGTCATCAAAAAACTCACACAGGGGAGAAACCCTATCAATGCATGGAATGTGGAAAGAAATTCAGTCAGAGCAGTACCTTTAGAATACATCAAAGGACTCATACAGGGGAGAAACCATTTGCATGCATGGAATGTGGAAAGAGGTTCACTCAGAGCAGTAACCTAAGTAGACATCAAAGAAGTCACAGGGGAGAAACTGTATAAATGTATGGAATGTGGAAAGAGCTTCAATTCCAGCAGTAATCTTAGTTCACATTTAAACACTGGAGAGAAACTATAAACATGTCAGGAATTGTAGATGTAATTTCCCTCAGAGTTGTCACTAATTTAAGGGGCTCACAAGGGAGATTCTATAAAGTGCCTGGAACCAGTTTCATCAAGGTTTGTTGACTGGACCAGACTGTCCTTGACTTAAGAGAGCCCATCCAGCAGCAAAACTGGAGGAAGCAAACATGGAATGCAGAATGAGATACAAGATTAATGAAATTGTGATGAATTCTCAAAGGAGTAACGGTTTAATTCTGGTTTTAGACAAGGTAGCAGTATTAGTCTGTGCAAGACAAAAAATCCAAACGTGACAAAATCCAAACAAAACTAAGGATATAAATGCATGTGGGATGATAAAACTATTATATATTAATGTGTTTGTGTACATGTCCACTTTTTCAGTTACTGTATTATGTTTGAGGTGATATGGCAATTGGTAATTGTGAAGAACATAATAGTGGCAGTAGATAACAAAGGTATTACTTTTTGCAATGACTTATGAAACCTAGGCTGACATTCAATCCATTTTATGGGTGTCCATCATGAATATACTTTTTCTCAGCTGTTTCCATATTATTGAAGTGCTACAATTTGGTTCTGAAATAGCACCTTATAACACGTTATAGAACCTTATAGCAGCTGGAGACACCAAGGGGAGTCTTATAGGAGCTGCAAAGGCTGGGACCTTGCCCCCTGAAGATATCCAAAGCTCCAAGTGAAGAGAAAGTCAAATGGTGTCTGTCAGGATGCCCTGAGAATGGAGGAGAGAAGAGAACAAAAGGAGATCTTGTGGTTTGAAATTTTGCCCTTGGAGATGTTATAATTTGCCACACAATGGAATTCATTCTGAGGTATTTTAACTGAATTTTTAATTAGAAAAATGCTATATGTTTTTATATGTAACACTCTCTACAAGGTTTCCCTTGACCCTTATTTGGCGCCTGCAGTGGGTGCAGAATGCGGCGGCCATGCTGGTGCTAGGTGTGAGAAGGTATGCTCGTATCACCCCCATCCTGGCTCACCTGCATTGGCTGCCTGTTGTATCTGGTATAAGGTTCAAGGTAATGGTTTGGGTTTACAAAACCCTCCATGGCCTGGGACCTGTCTATTTGGCGTAGCGGATATCCCAGAGATCAACCTCGTCCCGACCAACCAGAGCTTCATTATGCCTTTCACTCTGGGTGGCCACCCCCTAGAGAGGCCTGAAGGTGGCGGCCCCGGCACTCTGGAACAAGCTGCCAATGGAGATCAGGCTGGCGGAGTCGATGTCAGCCTTTAGAAGGGCATTAAAGACCTGGCTCTTCAGGGAATGCTTTGGGGACCTCTGAGTACATTGTGATTTGGTTTAGTCTGTATAACTGTGTAGGGATAGCTCTGTACCCCAAGAAATGGGCAGAGCACAAAGCGCACCTAGAGGAAGCTGAGGACCTGGATTTCCCAGAAATCCCCAGGGCTGAGCAGGCACCCAGGTGCAGCTAAGCTAATGCTGATCTAAGCATAGGTCAGGAGGCCAGGAAAACAGGATATCAGGATACACAGACCAAGAGCCCCTTTCCGTCCTTATCAGTAATGCCTCACTAGCTAGGGAGCATTTCCCCCCCACCTGTGAAACCTATTTCCCCTGCCCATTGTCTATGTGTTTACTATGGTCTCACACATGAGGCTTGCATTCTTTCCCCCCACCAAGGAATGTCTCTCTGTATCTATTGAGCTGACTCTCTAATAAAAGGCTGGGCTCAGGCAGCAGGCACACACAATCACAATCATCATCACACACAATCATCACCACACACACGCAGCACAATCTCACATGCACGCAGCCGATGCAGACACAGAGAGACACTCAGACATCCATGGAACCCTGACAGACAGACGAACAGGAATGCTGCCCTGAGCGCCAGAGGATTGCACCCCGAAACTCTGTGTCCCGTTTGATTCGTAACGCAACATATGGTGACCCCGACGTGATCCCCCCAACGCAACGGCAGAGGTGATCCCCCCAAGGCAACGGCAGACGTGATTCCCCCAAGGCAACGCAGACGTGATTCCCAGAAGGCAACGCAGATGCGATCTCCTGCAGCAAGGCAGATGCAGAGGAACCACTAGGCACAAGGACCAGGCTCCAGGCCGGAAGGCCCGAATGCAGCCCATCCTCATCTCCCTACGCCTGTGGAAAAGGCTTCGAGACGCGTCCAAACATCCTCTAAGAGGATCCCAAAGGTGAGATGGGAGCGTTCTTCTCGGTTGAAGAGCGAAATGAATTCAGTGGGTCAGCTAATTTTCGGAGCAAAAGCATGCCAGTAATAGTACAGCCTTTGCCCACAGTCCCTAAGGTGGGATCAGGGGGGCAGGGAAAGCCTTGGGAAAGCCAAGAGTCCCAGATAGAGTTTTGGGAGTCACAACAGCCTCTGGGTGGGGAACCAGCAGTAGGAAGAAATCTACAGGTAGAAAATTCCAGGGTTGGCAAGCAGAACGCAGGTGATAGAGCAGAGCAGCAATGGGGACGCATGGAAATGTCCATTTCACTTCTCCCCACAGATTTTCAGATGTCCCTACCAATAATTTTTCCACCTAGTGACCTGCAGTTAGGAACAGTGTCCCACAATCAGGAATTGGTTGAGAAAAAAAGGTTACCCCAAGGGGATTTAGGAAATTCAGCAACAGAATATCTGGAAAGGCTAAGATCAAAAATTTCCATCAAGAATGGTCTCAGCACAGGGCAAAATGACACTCAGGAAGATCTCATCAAACCCCAAAAGCAGGAGGGGAAAATTTTTGTCGTGCCAGAAAATGTATCTCCAAAAGGCAAGGAGATGCCCCAAAGGCAGTCACTTTCTTGCAGCAAAGAGCCAAGCCATGGGGCAAGATTTCCCAAAGGAATGCAGAGAGGCCAAAATTTTGTCCATGGCTCAGTAACTCAAGCCCTGGAATTGTTTAACACTCAGGATTCCATTTCCCAGGGAAAGCGCCACAGGTTTCAGAAGCGGCCAGCTTCAGAGCAAATGCAGAGTTCAGCCTTGGGCTGGACCAAAGCAGATTTGCCCAGAGAGGGAATCCCAAAGATAGACCTCTTTTCCAAAAGGACAAAGTTCACCATTAAGGCAAAGGCCAGCCTTTTGTGTGCTGTGGCAGATGCCAGGCACCCTCAGTATAAGTATAGGAGAAAGGTAATTTTTCCAAAAGATTCTGTACCCTATTTTTCCCTAAGAGATTTTCCTCTTTCTCCAACCCCATGGAGAATGTAGATTTCCTTTTCTCAGAAAGCTTAGGCAGCCAGAATTCCCCTCATACTCTTTTTAGCAAGCCACAGGAAAAATTAGGAATCAAAATGCTTTTCTTTCTCTCTCTCTCTCTCTCTCTCTCTCTCTCTCTCTCTCTCTCCCCCCTCTCTGTCTATCAACTAGAAGCAGCTCAGGAGGAGGGGGGAAGGGGCTGGAAAGCAAGCAGGCAGGGGAGGAAAAAAGGTTTTTGGATAAGAAAGAGTTTGCTGGAGAACGGGAGGCGTCAGTCAGGAATTGTGAGAAAGATTCCTGGAGATTTCAAGTTCCTTTAGAAAGAAAATGTCCCAAAGATCTAATCTGTCCACTATTCTCATGGGGTAAAAAAGGAATTATATGGGTTTGATCCATCTCACTCGCACAAGCATGCAAGATAGCAGGAAGCATGGAATGGTTATCAGTTTGCTAGGAAGAGTAGACTGTTATCTTCAGATACATTGTATAAACAAAGCTAACTTATCGGCTTCCTGCTGGTTGTAATTAGAAGTCAGCAAGCAGAGGCATCTTTCAGAGTTGGAAGCAAACTGACTACAAATCCCATATGCCTTACATTTTGGGCACAAGCAATCAACAGGGTTTAAAAATGCATAAAAATCATCACTAATCGTGTTCCTTTTGCCTCCAAAAATCAAGCAGTGGAAAAAAACCTTCCTCTCAGGGTATGAATTTCAAATTTAAAACAAAAAACAATTAAAAGGAAAAAAGGGGGAGAAATGCCCCCCCGAAATGCCCCCCCTCTCAAGCCTCTTCAAGCAAGGAGAAGGCTTGATTGTAACTATACAGTATGTACCCTGAGAGAAAGACAAATAGTCTCACAGGTATGCCTTCCATGGCAGTTCGAAGTTTACCAGCAGAATGATCCCAGAAGGACATTTAAGGAATATCCTCATTCCTCATACATTCCTCATTTTCTCAACTGCAAAGGCTTATGGACTATGGGTAATCTGGGAGCTGTTGTTACCATTCATGCCAAGCAGAATTGTTTCACCAAGAGAAGAAGACATTTCCCAGATCCATGAACTTTTAGCAAAAGGACTCTTAAAAGGACCTTTTCAGCAAACAGCCATCCATTGAAGCAGAGAGGAAATATAGTTAGGTAGTCTTTCACCTTTCCCCACAAAAATGTAAGCCCCCAGCACAGACAGATATGCTTACTTATGTATTCTCATGTATTCATGTATTTGGAAAATATTCACATGTCATGCAACTTCTTGCTATAAGTTACCTCTTAGCCACAAAATCATCCATTCCTGTATTGCTAATGCTATAGCTTATTGCTTGATTATTGTTAATGCATGTGTATCTGTATGCTAGATTATGCCTATGTACTTTTAAGTCTTGGGAGACAGTCATGCTTATTATGCCAGTTCATTTCTTATTGCAAGTTATGAGGAGCTTAAGTTTCTATCTCTGAAAGTCATATGAATAGTGCTGTGTAACTCGGCTGGGAGAAGAATGCATGCCACAATCAGCCAACATTCCAGAGGGGTACCCCCATTAGATAACACATCACAGCCAATGATTTATGCCATGCCCTAGCTTAGTGCTCTCACAATGAGCATGGGAGTGGGAGGAAATGGCCATGGAGTGTCAGCACAGCAACTCTCATGCACAGCCATAAGACATCTCACATTTTAGGGCATAATTCTCACACCTCAGCCCAAACATATGAAGCATGTCTTGCCAGAGACATGTCACTCCCTCCTACATAAGGAGCTGAGTTTCCTCTTGGGCCAAGCAATGAGGCCCCTGGGGCAAATGACCTCAGGTTGCCAGCTTTCAAGGCCTGCATGGTTTGAGCACCAGATGAGTGCCTGATTTCTGGTCTGTTTAGGTTTACACCTGTGCCTCCTGACTGGTATGCAAGCGCTCTCTTAATTAAAAGGAAAGGGAGAGATGTAGGGATTTCATACCCCAATAGCTTTGTACCCCAAGAAATGGGCAGAGCACAAAGCGCACCTAGAGGAAGCTGAGGACCTGGATTTCCCAGAAATCCCCAGGGCTGAGCAGGCACGCAGGTGCAGCTAAGCTAATGCTGATCTAAGCATAGGTCAGGAGGCCAGGAAAACAGGATATCAGGATACACAGACCAAGAGCCCCTTTCCGTCCTTATCAGTAATGCCTCACTAGCTAGGGAGCATTTTCCCCCCACCCTTGGATTCCATTTCCCCTGCTTTGTTTACCTGTTTACTGAACAGATAACGCTTGCATTCTTTCCCCCCACCGAGGAATGTTTCTCTGTATCTATTGAGCTGACTCTCTAATAAAAGGCTGGGCTCAGGCAGCAGGAAAACACAATCACAATCATCATCATCACCACACAATCTCACATGCACGCAGCCGATGCAGACACAGAGAGACACTCAGACATCCATGGAACCCTGACAGACAGACGAACAGGAATGCTGCCCTGAGCACCAGAGATTACACCCCGAAACTCTGTGTCCCGTGTGATTCGCTGGGGAGCTTTGGGGGGCTGCAAGGTTGCACAGATCACCTCTTCCGAGGGGCAACCTATGGCCACGGCTCCCTGTCCTTCCTTTCATCCCCACCTTTCTTCTTTCCTCCCTCCCTTGGTCCCCACCTTCCTTCATTCCTTCCTCCCTTCCTTGGTCCCTGTGACGTCACCCCTTTCACAGACTGGGTTTTCAAAGGCACAACTGGGTTTATTTCGACATCCCACTTCTGTGCCACCAAATTGTGATGACACCTCCCTTTTACACACTGAATTGTGTTGGAAATGGTAATGCTGCCACCTTTTATTCACTTAGTAATGCTGCCACCTTTTAGATTGTCGCCTTATGAATTGGGAGTGACTCAGATGTACAATATAAAAATAATGACAAAGTTTATTGAGAAAATAATGAATATAACAATGTCTGAGGATGGTATGCGTTGCCTTTAACATATAATAGATTTCATCAACTCTTCCAGCCCCTCTGTCTTCAATAACTAGTAAACAGTATAGTCCTCACTGCCTGACAGAACTCTCACAGAGCAGTGCTCTCTCCCAGCACTCACTTTCCAAACCTTCAACTTAACTTAACTCCCCTGAACTGCCTCAACTGACTAGGCGCCACCCTTTTTATATCATACCATTCCCCACCCTCCTGCTGGGATTGGCTGATGATTTGTAAATTCATTACTCCTGTTTCCAGGGTTTTGTCACTGTCCCCACCTTCCTTCCTTCCTCCCTTCCTTGTTCCCCACCTTCCTTCCTCCCTGGTTTCCACCTCCCTCTCTCCCTTGGTCCCTGCCTTCCTTCCTGCAGGTGGGGTTGCAAGGGGTCAGTGGGTGGGGCTTATATGGTCAGGGAACAACCGGCCCCTGACACATCCTCAGCCACCGAATCTGGCCCTCCTTACAAAAAGTTTGGGCACCTGTAAGGGTTCAATCCTTTCTAGGGTCGGTTCTGATCCATAAATGAGATCTGAGTCAGGTTGTAATTGAACATGCAGTGAAAAAAAACCCAACTCCATGCTGGATCAGGCCAAAGGCCCATCTAGTCCAGCTTCCTGTATCTCACAGCGGCTCCACCAGATGTGTTTGGGAGTGCATGAGACTAGATATCTGTCTCCTGATACCACTATCCTGCATCATTAGGATACCACTATCCTGCATCATTATCCAACCTCTCTCCCTTATCAACCAGGAGAAGGAACTGCACCAAGAGCAGCCTCGAGACCTTGCACAAAGGAATCCGAATCCTACAGCGCACCAGGAGGAATCTCCCAAGCCTCGGAAGAGGCGGGTGGTGGTGGTTGGGGATTCCTTGCTTAAAGGAACAGAAGCGGTCATCTGCAGGCCTGACAAAATGAACAGGGAGGTCTGCTGTCTCCCTGGAGCCAAGATTCAGGATGTAATGGAGAGACTGACAAGACTCATCAAGCCCTCTGATTCTAACCCCTTTCTCTTGGTCCATGTAGGAACTAATGATACGTCCAAACACAGCTTTCAGGATATCGCAAAAGCGTACGAAGAGATGGGTAGGAAGCTGAAGGACCTGGGTGGGCAGGTGGTAATCTCATCTCTCCTCCCTGTAGAAGGACATGGCCCACAAAGGCAAAGAACAATAGTGGAAGTGAACAATTGGCTTCGGAGATGGTGCCGGCAGGAACTATTCGGATTCTTGGACCATGGTTTGCTTTTTCATTCAGATGGGATATTGGGCCAGGATGGGGTGCACCTCACCAATGCTGGTAGGAATCTTTTTGCCAAGAGGATTGCAGATTTAATAAGGAGAGCTTTAAACTGAGTTTGCAGGGGGAGGGAGAAAATTCTCTTAATGGTAGAGATCCAGAAGGGGTTGTGGACATTAGCCCAAATGTTGAAATAGGAGCAGGACAAGAAGTAGTTCAGACCATCAGTGTGAGGAAAAACAGGTTAAGCAAATGACATGTAAGAAGCACACACAGCCTCAAATGTCTCTACACCAATGCACAGAGCATGGGGAACAAACAAGAGGAGCTGGAACTCCTAATACAGCAAAATAAATATGACATAATTGGCATCACTGAAACATGGTGGGATGAGATGTATGATTGGAATGTAGTCATTGGAGGGTATAACCTGTTTCAAAGGAACAGGCCGAGTAAGAAAGGAGGAGGTGTAGCTTTATACATTAAGGACATTTATACTGCTGAATAAATACAAAATAAACAGCAGAGGAACCATGTTGAGAGTGGGTGAAAATCAGGGGTCAAAAAACTAGGAGGGATGTCATTGTGGGGGTATATTATAGTCCCCCAAGCCAGCTGGAGGAGTGGGATGATGCCTTCTTTGAGCAGATGGCCATACAGGCAAATGGGAGAGATGTAGTACTAATGGGAGATTTTAACTATCCTGATATATGCTGGCAGTCCTACTCAGCTAGGAATGCAAGGTCTAACAAATTCCTTACTGCCCTTGCAAACAATTTCATGGCCCAGAAGGTAGAGGAGGCAACAAGAGGCAAAACCATTTTAGATCTGGTCTTAACCAATAAGGAGGACCTTGTAAATGGGGTCAAAGTGGTGGGATCATCAAGCAAAAGTGACCATGCCCTCTTGGAATTTGTTATACAGTTGGAAGGTGAAGCTAAGCATAGTCAGACAAGAATCCTGGACTTTAAGAAAGCCAATTTTTGTAAACTTAGGGAATTATTGGCTGTGATTCCATGGACCGACACACTGAAAGAGAAGGGAGTTCAAGATGAGTGGGAGTTCCTTAAAAGCGAGATATTAAAGGCACAACTTAAAACTGTTCCAACAAGAAGAAGAAAAATTGGAGAACTCTAAAGAAACCACAATGGTTTACTAAAGAACTTTCAACTCAGCTAACTATAAAGAAAAAAAAGTACAAGGAATGGAAAAATGAGAAATGCACCAAAGAGGGATATAAGCAAATAGCTAATATATGCAGGGGGATGGTAAAAAAAGCTAAAGCGCAAAACGAACTTAGACTTGCCAGAGAGATTAAAGATAGTAAAAAGGGTTTCTTTAGTTATGTCCGCAGCAAAAGGAAAAAATAAGGAAATGACAGGCTCTCTGCGTGGCGATAATAACCAGTTACTAACAGGAGACAAGGAAAAGGCAGAACTACTCAACACCTTCTTTGCCTCTGTTTTCTCCAAAAAGGAAGAAAGAGATCTGCTGGGACAAAGAGTAGATGACGTAGGATGGGAATTGCAACATAGAATAGGTAGAGAGCAGTACTGGAACACCTGGAAGCATTAAATGAATTTAAGTCTCCAGGGTCAGATGAATTATACCCAAGGACATTAAAAGAACTGGCAGAAGTAAATTCCGAACCATTGGCAATAATCTTTGAGAACTCCTGGAGAACAGGGGAAGTCCCCATTGACTGGAGGAGGGCTAATGTTGTCCCCATCTTCAAAAAGGGAAAAAAGAGGACCGAAATAATTACCGCCCAGTCAGCTTGACTTCAATTCCTGGAAAGATCCTAGAGCAGATTATTAAACAGGCAGTCTACAATTATTTAACAAACAATGCTGTCATTACAAGAGGTCAACACGGATTTCTTAAAAACAAGTAATGCCAGACAAATTTATCTCTTTGATAGAATTACAGGCCTGGTGGATGAGGGGAATGCTGTGGATATTGTTTATCTGGATTTTAGTAAGGCCTTCGATAAGGTTCCCCATGGTATTCTTGCTAAGAAGTTAGTAGAAAGTGGGATAGATAGTGCTACTGTTAGGTGGATTTGTAATTGGTTAACTAATCGCACCCAAAGGGTGACCATAAATGTCCTCCCTTCAGCTTGGAGAGACATGACCAGTGGGGTGCCCCAGGGTTCTGTTCTGGATCCAGTGCTCTTCAATATATTTATTAATGGCTTGGAGGAAAGAATAGAGAGTATGCTAATGGGAAACTTGGTGGACCACAACTTGAACATGAGTCAGCAGTGTGATGCGGCGGCCAGGAAAGCCAATGTGGAAGGCTTGTTTTCCGTGGCTTCAGAGACTACGACTTAGGGCAATGCTTTCAAACTACAGGAAAAGAGATTCCATTTGAACATTAGGAAGGACTTCATGACTGTTAGAGGTGTTCGGCAGTGGAATATGCTGCCACAAAGGGTGGTGGAGTCTCCTTCTTTGGAGGTTTTTAAGCAGAGGCTGGATGGTCATCTGTCGGACATATTGTGATGGGGTTCCTGCAGGGGGTTGGTCTAGACCAGTGGTTCTCAACCTGTGGGTTCCCAGATATTCTTGGGCTACAACTCCCAATACCCTCCACCACTTGCTGTGCTGGAAGGGATTTTTGGGAGCTTCAGTCCAGGAACATCTAGGGACCTACAGGTTGAGAACCACTAGTCTAGATGGCCCCTGAGGTCTCTTCCAACTCCTCGATTCTATGAAATTCTATGACGATCTGACAAGGACTATTCCGGCCCCCATCCCCACCAGGTCCGCCTCGAGGAGGGGGACTCTCTAGGAATGAGGCTGCCCTTCTCTCTCTCCTGCGCAGGAGGACGCTCTAGGAAGGACACCGCCTCTCGTTCGTCGCCCCCCTCCCCATCCATTCTTCTTTGTCTTCTTTGTCTCTCCGCAAGCCCTCCCGTTCCCTCTGCCCCGCCTTCCCTTCCCAGCATTCCTCGCGAGGAAGGCGGGGTGGTTGGATCATAGAGAATGGGTCCGCTGCCAGAGCGCCCAAAAGTAAGGGCGGGAGTGGGAGAGCCGCGCTGGCTCGCGGACTCTATGGTTCTTATCTCTTTCTTGGGGGGGGGAAGGAGGTGAGCGAGGGAGGTGGGGGAGATTTGGAATCCACGAAGGAAACCCCCCATTATTTCCCAAAGGGTGTCCCATGGGTGGGGGGAGAGGGAGTGAGATGGGGGTGCTATCTCCTCTTGGTGGGGGGGGGGTGTCAAGAGACCCCCCCTCCGACGCCCTCGGGATGGGGGGGGGAGGATTTCTTAGGAATGCATCATTTAATGTGCAATTAAATGCATTATTTAATGTGCAATTTCTCCTAATGTGCAGGGAGGAGACGGAGGGAGGGGGGTTCCTAATGCAAAATTATCCCACGGGATGCACGGAAAACCCTGCAAAGACCCCCCCTCCCCACCACCCCCACGAAGCCTTCCTCCTCCTCCTCCTCCTCCTCCTCCTCCTCCTCCTCCTCCTCCTCCCTGGAGGGTCTTCCGTGGGGGGGGGGGCTCTAGCTCCCCGGGTCATATTGGGGGGGGGGGCGCAAAGAGAAAAGCCGTTCCCCCCCCTCCTTTCCCACACCTGAGGCTCCCCAAGTCCCCATGGTAGGGAAGCAGGACTCTCACACACAAAGTCCAGCGATCCAGAAATACCAGAAAGGAATACAGTGGATCCTTGTATAACAAACGGTTTGTATAAAATAAAATCTGTACAGCATAAAAAGTTCCAGAGATAGGGGAAATCTGCTTAACAGAATCACCTCTGGGACGAATCCGTACAACATAAAAATGGGATTACTCCATATTCAATGCATTCCTATGGGAAATTTATGTAAAGGTAAATTTGCTTAACATAATTTCATTTGGAACGAATCAATTCCTTTACACAAGGTACCACTGTAAATACCTTCTAAGGTCAGGTCGGTGCACTCTTCCCCACTGGGAGCGTCCGTGGAAGCAGAGGAAATTCTCTCTCCATGCAGGGAAGAAGTAGAGATAATCATTCTTGTGATTTTTTTCCCCGTTCCAGCTTCTGCTGCCCTTTGAGGAGGTGACCCTGCGTTTCTCCCACAGAGAGTGGGGACTTCTGGATCGAGGCGAGAGAGGGTCTGGTCAGGGATAACCGGCTGGAGATACCTGGGAACGCAGTCCTCTCCAGGTAAGGATCCCTTTTTCCTCTGGGGGCACAGACTGCGAAAGGTGTTGTAAAGCTCCCCAAGACCCTGTTGGGTACACAAGGCTGCCGTCCCACACTCAAAACATGTACCCACCTAAAAGAAAGAATGTTGTTATGCTACGTGCATTGTTGAGGGATTTTAAAATATAATTTTCTATTATGTACATTGCACAAGTAATACTTATTGCTTTTTACCTCCCTCTTGCCATCTCTTTCATAGAACTATGGAGTTGGAAGAGACCTCAAGGGCCACCCAGTTCAACCCCCTGCCATGCAGGAATCCCCCCTCACAGTATTTCCGACAGATGGCCATCCAGCCTCTGCTTAAAAACCTCCAAAGAAGGAGACTCCACCACCCTCCGTTGTGGCAGCCATATTATTCCACTTATGCCGAATAGCTCTAACTGTCATGAAGTTCTTCCGAATGTTCAAATGGAATCTCTTTTCCTGTAGTTTGAAACCCATTGCCCCGAGTCCTAGTCTCTGAAACCATGGAAAAACAAACCTGTTCCCTCTTCAATATGACATCCTTTCAAATATTTAAACATAGCTATCATATCCCCTCTCAGTCTTCTTTTAGAGAGGCTAAACATTCCCAGTCCCCTAAGCCGTTCCTCATAAGACATTTCTTCCAGACCCTCAACCATCCTGGTCGCCCTCCTCTGCACCCGCTCGAGGTTGTCAACATCCTTTTTAAATTGAGGCGCACAGAACTGGACACAGTACTCCAGGTGGGGTCTGACCAGAGCAGAATAGAGTGGTACGATCACTTCCCTTGAACTAGACACTATGGTTCTGTTGATTCAACCAAGAATTGCGTTGGCTTTCCTGGCCGCCGCATCACACTGCTGGCTCATGTTCAATTTGTGGTCCACCAAGACCCCCAAATCCCTTTCACAGGTACTATTCTCTAGCCAAGTGTCACACATTGAAGAGTAACACCAGTAACAGACAGCTTTTTCTATTCTGGATTCTTCCCTCTGGTTGCCCCATTAGTGTGCTCCATGATATTCTGATTAGCAAACTCACTAGAGGTTGGCTGGATAGAACAAGTGTTAGGTGGATACACCTGTTGGTTGCAAGATCATACTTGGAGAGTGCTTAATTAATGGCTCCTTCTCAAACTAGAAGGAAGTAATAAGTAGAAGACCCCCATGCTCTGTCCTGGCCCTGATAAACTTCAATATTTTTATTTATGACTTGGATGAGGAAGTGCAGGCAATACTAATCAAATCTGCAAATAAAAGGAGGTGGAATTGTCAGTACCCTGAGAAACAGAAACAGCATGCAAAATGAGCTTGACAGTCTGGAGCACTGGGCTGAAACCAACAGAAGGAAATTTAACAGGGATAAGTGCAAAGTTATTTGTATTTGTTTATTACTGTAAGCCACCCTGGGTCCTTCTCCAAGGAGAAAGGCAGGGTAAAAATACTCAAAAAATAAAATTTTAATAAAATGTTGGGTGGAGAACGAAATGCACACAAATTGAAGTGTTACACCAATCAATCAATCAATCAATCAATCAATCAATCAATCAATCAATCAATCAATCAATCAATCAGCCTTCATTGGCATACAAAAAAAACCCAAAACAAAAAAAGCAGTTACATCCCCTTTTTTTAAAAAAATGTTAAATTACTAAAACTGGTGATTCAGTGCATCTCAGCCTGCGGGCACTTCACTAAGCGTGGATCTAGGAGTTTTTTTTTTTAATGAGGAGGACCATATAATGGACAGTGCAAGACCATATGGGAGAGTGACTCCACTCCGCCCAGCACAGAGGAGCTGTTGCTGTATGGAGTGCCACTGAATCACCCATACAACACCGCTGATAGAATGGCATTGCATCTAGCAAGAGTCTATAGGCCCTCTGTTCCTTGGGGCATTTGAACAGGATAAAGGTAACACACTCAGGGTATTCAGCTTTGACTGGAATCTGCAAGCTCACTGATGAACATATTGAATCTTCTGCACCCTGTATGTCCTGCCTCTGGATATCTAGAAACCTGTGTTTTATCCACTTGCATGGTTCCAACTGAGGCACTGAGCCTAGGGCAGTGTTGGCAAACCTATGGCACGGGTGCTAAAAGTGGCACTCGGAGCCCTTTCTGTGGGCACCCGACATCGCCCCTTCACAGCCACCTGTATTCAGGTTAAGTTGTTGTATTGGCACTTTGCAAACAAATTAGTGGGTTTTGAATTGCAGTTTGGGCACTCAATCTCTAAATGGTTCGCCATCACTGGTCTAGGGTGTCTACCACCGTGCCAATAGCACTGAATTTTTAAAAAATTAATATAGTTGAGGATGTTGGTGTTACAGTATAGAGTGTTCAAGAAGTCAGTAGAGGAGACTGTCCTGATCAGTGTTGTAATACACACTGAGCCAGAATTTAATATATATATATTTCTGTTTTAGAGTATTTTTTACCTCCGCCTTTTTTCTTGGAAAAAGACCCATGGCGGCTTACAGTAATGAGGGATAATATACAGTCCAGTACAAATAAGACATGTTCAAGTATTTAGACATTAGGGAATTGGGGGGGGAACATCTTACAGCATTAAAAACATTATATAAAACTACAATAAAATGTGAGCAGTTAGAGATTAAAATGCTATTTAAGTTACGAGTGATGGAATCTAACATTGAGAACATAGTGTCAGTGCAATCTAAGTGGTTACAAACACAAAGTGTGTGATCATATAGGTTCATATAAAAGGCACATATTAGGTCATAGCCATGCCCTCGTCTCTTAACAGGGGCTGTCCTGCTTCTAAGTATAGTGTTGCATAAGAGACACATCTGGGTGGGCCTAAGAGTTTCCATAAAAAGACAGGCTTGAGTTCATTCCACTGTGTGGTCCAGGGCGTTCATCCACTTAGGGATGCCAGATAACAGTTGTGGTATGAAACCAATACAAATACGGTACAATAAAACCAACATATGAATAAAGCATGAATAAAAATAAGCCAATAGTTAAGAGCTCAGGTCAAGTTCGGCCTGTGATGTGATACTGGATCTGAAGAGTTAAGAACAGACAAAAGAAAATATTTTTTCACCCAGCGCGTTGTTAGCCTGTGGAACTCCCTGCCACAGGAGATGGTGATGGCATCTGGCCTGGATGCCTTCAAAAGGAGATTGGACAGATTCCTGGAGGAAAAGTCCATCACAGGTTACAAACCATGATGGAGATGTGTAATCTCCAGGCCTAAAACCGGGGTACTTCAAGGGCCAGATGCAAGGGAGTGGGATCAGGAGACAGGATCTAGTCTCGTGGGCTCCCATAGGCATCTGGTGGGGCCACTATGAGATACAGGAAGCTGGACTAGATGGGCAGTTGGCCTGATCCAGCAAAGGCTCTTCTTATGAGAGCACACGCCAACACAACTGACAAAAATGCCAGCCTGCACTTCCCATTATTAATCCGATTTCCATTTTCAGCTGCCAGGATCCTTGGAAGAGGTGATTCCATATTTCCTCTGACAGAGGGGGGGAATCTACTGAATCCAGGGCAGATATCTCTGCATGAGGAGATCCCTTTGAGGTTCTGGGAACAAGGTCCATCCAGGTAAGGATCCCTTTGCCTCCTGGGCAGAGCGGTGGTGAACCTTTTCACTCCAGATGTTTTGGACCACAACAAACCTATATAGAGCTCCCCTGCCCCAGCTGGATAGCCCTCCACCTTCCTGGATCCCACCCAGGCCCCACCAGATATGTACCTGCAGGGATCAGCTGAGATCACTAGGCGGCCTCTGTCCCTGATCCTCCTCTGTGACTCTCCTTCCTGGCCATGGAGGACCCTCACTGGCCTCCCACTGGAGGGAGCACCCCTGGCTGACCAAGGATGGACTGCCCTCCTCAAAAAAAATGGAGGGCCGAAAGAGAACTCTCCTTCCTCGATTTCCTCCTGGCATCTTCCCCTTCATCTCCCTCCATCTTCCATCCTTCCTTTCTTTCTGGTTCCACCCCGTTCTCCATGTGTCTTTTCCGCAGGTGTGTGTATGTCTCCAGGCTTCCCTTCAGTCCTCCAAGCTTACATAATCTTGTAATGTAATTCAGAGTAGTGATTCCACCCCCCCCAAGCCTAAATGAAACTGTGATTCTGAGGGGTTAGAAGACTTCCGTTGTAGATCTCTAATCTTCAAAGTGTGTAAACGTGGAGCACAGATCCAGCGAGTGGACTCTGATTGGTTTGAAAAGTCACGAGACTACTTTTTCCCCAGACTGGGGACTGTCTGAGTTATGTTGAATGAAAAGATGGAGAGAGAGAGAGAGAGAAATGGAGGGAGGGAGAGAATATTTTTTTCAATCAACATCGCTGGCTGGTTTATGCCTTGGATTATTAAAGATGCAGAATTAGATGCAGAAAGAGGCACATCCTCTTTGTAGCCTCTTAGGTCTTAGTGAAGCAACATGTAAACAGGAAAAGAATTCATTTTGTGGTTTTAAAGATAGAAAATATTGCTGAAAATAATTAAAGTTTATATATTTGTTTATTTATACTTTTATTTATTATTTATTATATTTATTATAAATAAATAAATAAATAAATAAATAAATAAATAAATAAATAAATAAATAATAAATAAATAAATAAATAAATAAATAAAGCCTTAAGGTGCCTGCTATTTGATTTTCTATTTTGGATAGGAGTAATTATTTCTCACATCAAGGCTGGGAGGTCGTGAAAAGGACTCACACATTGTATTTTGAGAGAAGGGATTTTAAACCTCCAGGTGTCGTCTTAAACAATCAGCCACAAGTTGATTTATGGCAGTATAATCTGGGCAGAGGTTGACCCCCATCTCTATTAGTCCGGAGCATTCTCAGCAGTGTGTTAAGAACATAAGATCATAAGAAGAGCCTTTGCTGGATCAGGCCAACGGCCCATCGAGTCCAGCTTCCTATATCTCACAGTGGCCCCACCAGATGCCTCTGGGAGTGCATGAGACTAGATATCTGTCTCCTGATACCACTCCCCTGCATCTGGCCATTGAAGTACCCCGGTTTAAAGCCTGGAGACTACACATCTCCATCATGGTTTGTAACCTGTGATGGACTTTTCCTCCAGGAATCTGTCCAGTCCCCTTTTGAAGGCATCCAGGCCAGATGCCATCACCACATCCTGTGGCAGGGAGTTCCACAGACTAACAATGCGCTGGGTGAAAAAATATTTTCTTTTGTCTGTTCTTACTCTCCCAACTCTCAATTTGAGTGGATATCCCCTAGTTCTGGTGTTTTGTGAGAGGAAGAAGAGCTTCCCTCTATCCACTTTACTCATGCCCTGCATTATTTTGTATGTCTCAATCATATCCCCCCTCAGGCGCCTTTTTCCAGACTAAAGAGCCCCAAATGTTTTAGCCTTTCCTCATAAGGGAGGTGCCCCAGCCCAGTAATCATTTTAGTCGCTCTTTCCAGCTAGCAGTATTAATTCATGACTGAGTGTGGTGAGTTTGCTGCTCCCTCTCTGGCTGTTTTTCGTTACAGGCACATTTGCCTACAAGGTACCACTGTCGCTTCAAGGAAGATGATGGTGGTGCATTCAGCGTGTTGGAGGGCTTATGTGATGGAGTGTCATCTGTCCCCTGACCAGAAGCACCGGAGGGTCCTGGGTGCCCACCAAAGCCAATCAGAGTCTACATGTTGGTTTCCACACCCTTAGCTTACGTTCTTTCAAGATGGAAGATAGACAACGTAAGTTCAGCGAGTACTCAGAAAGTACTGGGAAGACCAAGAGATGGAAACAGATGAGGTTAATGAAATGGACTTGAGTAGAGAAAAAGAGACAGAGATAGAAAACCCAGTTAGGAGAGAGAGAGGTAAAGGAGGAGGGGACTGGTTCAAACAAAAAGGCAGGAAGCAGCAAGAAAGGAAATGTCCAGTGGGAAGCTATAAGGAGGTGTCAGAGACTGGAGAAGAGGTGGACAAACATAAGAAGAGCCCTGCTGGATCAGGCCAAAGGCCCATCGAGTCCAGCTTCCTGTATCTCACAGTGGCCCCACCAGATGCATCTTGGAGCGCCTGAGACTAGGTATCTGTCCCCTGATACCACTCCCCTGCATCTGGCCCTTGAAGTACCCCGGTTTTAAGCCTGGAGATTACACATCTCCCTCATGGTTTGTAACCTGTGATGGAACCTCATTGTTGTATGTATGTATGTATGTATGTATGTATGTATGTATGTATGTATGTATGTATGTATGTATGTATGTATGTATAACATAGTAAAAGGAATAAGTTTGTACATGCATTGAGAGAACTGGCCACTCAATTAATGTAAAGGAATTCATAAAGGAATTCTATGCATGTAATACATGCAAATATAGCTTTTAATTGATTTTTTCTGTTAATATTTTTAGTATTTTTCCATTGCAGTTAAGTGAACCAGTGGATATGGGTTCTGTGGATAAGGGCCACTGTTGTCTTTTCTATTTGTTGTTCTATATCCTTGTTAGTTGTAATGCTGATCCTGTTCTCAAGCTGTTAGGATCATCATATGTCATGCTGTGAGAATAAAGGAACAGGTTATGTTCAGAGGACATAGGAAGAGCAGCATCTGGCAGAGACTCAAGCAAAGGATAACCAATAAGGGCCTGAGCAAAGATGGAAGTCAGGAGACACAGACAAGTGAAAACTGGACCACATTGGCAGAAATGCTATTGCTTAGAGCAGGCCTGCCCAACAGGTCGACTGGTAGCCCGTGAAGGGTTAAAAAGTAGCCTGCGGCACTCTTCCCCTCCCAGATGATCAGAACCGCAGGCTGGGATTGTCGCCCCAGGAGCGAGTGTGTGTGTGTGGTGGGGAAAGAAGCGGCTGCAGAGTCCCCCATTTCCCCCTCCCTGGCTAGATCGTCGCCCCGGGAGAGAGAGAGAGTAGAAGTGGCTGCAGAGTCCCCCATTCCCCCCTCCCTGGCTAGATCGTCGCCCCGGGAAAGAGAGAGAGAGAGTAGAGTAAGTGGCTGCAGAGTCCCCCATTCCCCCCTCCCTGGCTAGATCGTCGCCCCGGAAAAGAGAGAGAGAGTAGAAGTGGCTGCAGAGTCCCCCATTCCCCCCTCCCTGCCTAGATCGTTGCCCCGGGAAAGAGAGAGAGAAGAAGTGGCTGCAGACTCCCCCCATTCCCCCTTCCCTGCCTAGATCGTCGCCCCAGAGAGAGAGAGAGAGAGTGCGTGCGCACGCGTCCAGAAATCTCCTTATTTTCAGGATTTTAACAGCACATCAGAAGGTGTGTGCGCGTGCATGCGTGTGCGCGCCCGCCCATAAATCTCATTTTCAGGATTTCAAAACCAAACTGCAACATTTCAAAATAAAATACGATTTCACGTTATATTAACCAAGTTTATTAAAATGCTGTAATATTTTTCTCAAGAAAGAAAGAAAGAAAGAAAGAAAGAAAGAAAGAAAGAAAGAAAGAAAGAAAGAAAGGAAGAAAGGAAGGAAGGAAGGAAGGAAGGAAGGAAAAGGAAAAGGAAAGAAAGAACTGCTGGAGGATAGCTCAGTGAGTGGTTTAGGCATCTGGCCGCTGAGCCAGAAGCAGGGAGTTCTTTTCCCCACTGGGTCTCCTTGACGGGCTGGACTGGATAATCCATAGGGTTCTCTTTCAGCTCTGCAGGTGAGAGGCTATTTTCCCAGGCCCGGGGTATCTCTTGGTATTGCGGTCCAGCCCTTTCCCTCTTTCCGGGTTTGAGAAGCCGACATACCCAAAGCTTGCCAGGAAAGGTTTGCTTATGGGAAAACTACAATTCCCAGAATCCAACTGGCCTCGAGGGGACGAGGATTGTTGGGTGGGTGGGTGGGTGGGGAGGCTGTCCTGTGGAGGAAGGATCGCGGGAAGCCAGGCTTGGAAAAGAGGCGAGGATGGCGAGTCCAAAGCCGGTGAGCGCGGAGAGGGCGGAGGGACAGGGGAGGTGGCATCTGGGGCAGGGGAGGAAGGGGGTGCGCGTGGCTTCTCCCCCGACTTCACTGGGGCTGCCTTGGGTTTAACCGCGATGGGTCAGCCGCTGCTTCTGTGCGGGAAGAGAAGAAAGGTGCTGTAGTTAAGGATCCCCCTTTGTCTTCAGTGTTTCCACGCAGCCATCCCGGCCACGTGGCCACGGACTTGCACAACACTGGCTCTTTGGCTTGAAAACGGAGATGAGCACCGCCCCCTAGAGTTGGACATGACTTGCACGCATGTGTGTGTGTGTGGGGGGGGGGAGGGTGACTTTTGCCTTTTTAGCTTGTCTTCATTACCTTGCATTTACTACTTAGCTGCAGTTCTAGTGCAAGTGTAAAGCTGGACTTTCCCCAAATTAGGAAACGAGTGAAACTTGGGAAATGGGATTTTTAGATATTATGGGCTGCAAAAAATACCATAAAGCGTTCCCCTCTGGGAGTTCTAGCTCACTTGCAGGGAGGTTACCACAATGTGATTTAGGCCTGGGAGGTAGGTCTAAATTAGAAGCCTTTTGAGGCTCAGCTAAGCCAGACTTCAGCCAAACTCCTATTCTTGCCCTGATTCTATCTTGGTAGGAGATGGGCACAATTCAGCAGAGCACCCACACAGGGGTTCTGTGGGCAGCACACACGTGTGCGTCCCCCCCCCATCTCCTGGGTTGTCACCCGTTCACCATCAACAGAGCATGCTTCCCCTCTTCCGCCTCCAGGCCATCGCCCAATCAGAGGCACTGTCATGGGCTTCTCTACTCTGCTTCCTTGTCTGAGGGTGATCAGCCAGAGGAGACACTCCTGTGCTGCTGCCAGTGAGTGACTGATCACCCAGGGGTGGGCGGGGGAAGATCTCTGCTGCACCCATGGTACACCTGTGAGGGTGCCAGGCCGAACCACAGCTCATGCCCATCTCTAATCCTTGTCTTATGCTTCAAAATGTATTCTGATTTGTTTTCCATCTCCATATATCAGCCTGCCCAAGAGGTAGCGTGCTAAGTGTTCAAAAGTAGCCTGCTGGCCATCAATAAAAAAGTGAGGGGATAAGTTCTCCACCCCTCCCTCCCCCATCCCAGGGACCACCACTTCTCCAGCAAAGTTCTCAGTCTGCCAGCCCACTGTCTCAGCCAAGTGGGGCAGTTCAAGGGCCATGGCGTACTCCCCTGCTCAAGCTGGGTACAAGGGAGGCATGTGCATGGACATGTGGGTTGCCCCTTGGAAGTGGCGATCTGTGCAAGCATGCATGAGCCCCCCTTGCACCCACCCACACCAGTTCGAGCAGGTGCAAGGGAAGTGTGTGTATGGTCAGCCTTCACATAGGAATGCATTGAAATCTGTTCCCTCCAGAATGGATTAATTATTTTTCAATGCATTCCTCTCGGAAACCGCTGCTCTACTTACATTTTTTTAAACTTATGAGCATGTGCTAGGAATGGATAAAATTTGTAAGTAGAGGTTTTAGTGTAGTAGCCCTCAGACACTTTGCGCCAGAAAAAGTAGACCTCGGCCTGTTCAAAGTTGGACAGCCCTGGCTTAGAGAAATAACGCATACTAAAATGGGCCCAATGGACACTTGATGACTCTACCCTCCTTATGTTCAGTTGCTTCAAATGGGTCTAATTTAAGTAGGACTAACTTGTCAACTTTCAGGTGTGTCCTTTTATTCTGTCTTCAGTCTACAATGAAACAATGAATTGGAAAGCAAGGCAAAATGTTCTGCTTATATCAAGATGCAGAGGGAAATCCGTCCGGGTTGCAATGCACCACGGGAACTGAAGTTGTGTGTGTGTGTGTGTGTGTGTGTGTGTGTGTGTGTGTGTGTGTGTGTGTGTGTGTGTGTGTGTGTGTGTGTGTGTGTGTGTGTGTGTGTGTGTGTGTAGAGATGGGCTATTTGTTTCAAAAGCTATTGGTTCTGAAATGATACGCGTGAGCTCAGTTGGTGTTCAGAAGCCTCCAAAACACAAACGGCCAATCCTTTGAGGTTTCTTCCTTGTTGGAGCTCAGTGCCGTGCAGGCACAGACCAAGGTAAGGTATTGGCTGATTGCATTTTGGAGGCTTCCAAACAACATCTGGGCTTGCACGTGTTGTTTTAGAACTGGTAGCTTCTGAAATGAATAGCCCATCCGCCCCCTATGTTTGTTTGTGTGTGTTTGTGTGTAAGCAGAATGCTTTGCTTTTCATTTTATCTGTGAGTTTTATGTATACACACACAAACATACACATACAAGGAACTGCACTAAATTAGATCCACAATAAATATTTCCTTCTCTTTCTGCTGACCTTGGTGCTGAAATTGGGTTTCTACTTTTCCATGACAGTTAAAGACAAAGGTAATGCATTGGCAAGACCCCTAATTTGTGTGCTCACTCATCCTCTGTCACTTTCTTCTCCATTAGGTAAAAGACAGGATTATCAGAATTATCAAAACCCACTACTTCTGATAGAAAAAAAATCAAGTGAGAAAGAAGAACAGAAAAAATAAACATTCTAGAGGAGGAAAAAGGTAAGAAGGAAGCCAGCCACAGATTGTTCACTTCACATTTAAAACTCACGCAAGGGGAAAATCATAGAAAATAGAAAGAGCCTTCAGCAGAAGAGTCACTTTGGTTCTCAACAAAAAACGGACAGCATGGAGAAATCCTATAAGGCAAAAGAAAGTGAAAAGAACTACACTCAGCAAGGTATACTTAATTCACATCAAACAACTCACATAGATGAGAAACCATTAAGAAGCATAGAATGTGAAAAGAGCTTCAACACCATCAGTACCCTCCGTAAACATGAAAAACTTTACACTGGCAAGAAACCATATGAATGCATGGAATGTGGAAAGAGCTTCAATCAGAGCAGTACCCTTACTTCCCATCAAAGAACACATACAAGAGAGAAACCCTTTAAATGCATGGAATGTGGGAAAAGATTCAGTCAGAGCAGTCACCTTAGTTCCCATCAAAGAACACATACAGGTGAGAAACCATATGAATGTATGGATTGTGGGAAATGCTTCAGTCAGAGCAGTAATCTTAGTTCCCATCAAAGAACACATACAGGGGAGAAACCATTTACATGCATGGATTGTGGAAAGAGCTTCAGTCAGAGCTGTAACTTGAGTAAACATAAAAGAACACATACAGGGGAAACCATATGAAAACTCACACAAGGGGAAAATCATAGAAAATACAAAGAGCCTTCGGCAGAAGAGACACTTTGGTTCTCAACAAAAAACTGACAGCATGGAGAAATCCTATAAGGCAAAAGAAAGTGAAAAGAACTACCCTCAGCAAGGTATACTTAATTCAAATCAAGCAACTCACATAGGTGAGAAACCATTCAGAAGCATAGAATGGGAAAAGAGCTTCAACACCACCAGTACCCTCAGTAAACATGAAAAACTTCACACAGGTGAAAAGCCATATGAATGCATGAAATGTGGAAAGAGTTTCAGTCAGAGCAGTACCCTTACTTCCCATCAAAGAACACATACAAGAGAGAAACCCTTTAAATGCATGGAATGTGGAAAGAGCTTCAATCTGAGCAGTTCCCTTAGTTCCCATCAAAGTACTCATCCGGGGAAGAAACCATATGAATGCATGGAATGTGGAAAGAGCTTCAGTCAGCGCAGTAGCCTTAGTTACCATCAAAGAACACATACAGGGAAGAAACCATTTAAATGTATGGAATGTGGGAAAAGCTTCAGTCGGAGCCCTGAACTTAGTTCCCATCAAGTAACACATACAGGAGAGAAACCATTTAAATGCCTGGAATGTGGAAAGAGCTTCAGTAACCGAGGTAACCTGAGTAAACATCAAAGAACACATACAGGGGAGAAACCATATGAATGCATGGAATGTGGAAAGAGCTTCAGTCAGCGTTGTAACCTAAGTTCCCATCAAAGAACACATACAGGGGAGAAACCATATGAATGTATGGAATGTGGGAAAAGCTTCAGTGAGAGCAATGTACTTACTTCCCATCAAAGAACACATACAGGAGAGAAACCGTATAAATGCAAGGAATGTGGAAAGAGCTTCAGTTACAGCAGTCACCTTAGTTCCCATCGAAGAACACATACAGGGGAGAAACCTTATAAATGCATGGAATGTGGAAAGAGTTTCAGTCAAAGCACTGTACTTCGTTCCCATCAAATTATTCATACGGGGAAGAAACCATTTAAATGTATGGAATGTGGAAAAAGCTTCAGTCGGAGCATTGAACTTAATTCCCATCAAAGAACACATACAGGGGAGAAACCATTTAAATGCATGGAATGTGGAAAGAGCTTCAGTCATAGCGGTAACTTGAGTAGACATCAAAGAACACATACAGGGGAGAAAACGTATAAATGCATGGAATGTGGAAAGAGTTTCAGTCGAAGCACTGTACTTCGTTCCCATCAAAGTACTCATACGGGGGGGGACCATTTAAATGTATGGAATGTGGGAAAAGCTTCAGACGGAGCATTGAACTTAATTCCCATCAAAGAACACATACAGAGGAGAAACCATATGAATGCATGGAATGTGGAAAGAGCTTCAGTGAGAGCAGTTCTCTCAGTTCACCTTAAAAAAACACTGGTAAGAAACTGTAAACATATCAGGAATGTAGAGTTTGTTTCGCTTTGAGTGGCCACTAATTTATATTAAGGGACAAGGGAGATTCCATCAAGGGCCTGGGAAGAGCTTCATCAAATTCAGTTAGACATGACCTGAAAGAGCCCTTCCAGCAGCAAAACTGTGAGATTCAAGACTGGTGTGATCCTCATGAACTATCAAAGGAGTGATTGTTTTATTCTGGTTTTAGATACTGTAGACATGTTCGTCTGTGCAAAGTTCAACTGTGTAAGCATGTCAGGCACAATCAAAGCAAAGCTCGCAGTAAATGCATGTGGGACAATAAGTTTATTATATACAGTAACCCCCCGCCAATCGCAGGGGTTGGGGACCCACCCCACCCGCAATCCATGAAAATCCGTGATATGTGGAAGCCGGTGTGGGGGGGTCGGGGGGCGATTGCGCACCTGTCGCAAAAGGCTCGGAGGAGCCGGGGGGGTGGCAGGGAGTGACCCGATCGCCCTCCTGCGACTCTGAGGCCCTACAGAGGTGCCAGGGGGCAGCGGGGAGCGACGCATCGCCCCCCGCCGCCCCCCGCACGGCTGCAAGGCCCTCAGGAGGTGCCCAGGGCAGCTGCGGGGAGGGTTGCCGTCCGTCCCTGCAGCCGTTCCACGTGGCTCCGAGGCCCTCCGTAGGCGCCCGGGGGGGCTGCGGTGAGGGACGCTGTCCCTGCCCCCTCCCCCCCGCGTGGCTCCGAGGCCCCCTGCCCCCACACACGGTGCAGGTACTGCGATCCCGCGATGTAGCGGGACCGCCGTACCTGAACCGCAAAATGGAGGGGGGTTACTGTGTTACAGTAATGTACAAAGATGAAATGAGGGAGAAAAAAATTGAAGGAGTGTCAGTGCTGAAGACTGGGTCCCGTTAAAACCTCAGGAGTGGGAAGAATATATAAAAGAAAATATAAATTGAAAGAAGATAGCATAGGAACAATATGTGTTAATTTAGGTATTATTTGTAGTATTTTACCTTTAAGATGTGTGCTGGACATGGCAATTATGAAGAAAATAATAGTGTTAGGAGATAACAGCATAAGTTTAACATTTAGTAATGACCTAGAATACTTAGGCTGATAGCCTATTCTTTTTATGGGTGTCCATCATGTGTATTAATATTATGACCTGTTTCCTTGTATATTCTTGATTTGTAATGATTGTGTTCTAAAATAGTGACATGCAGATCTTCTACAGAGTGTCCTGCTTTATTGAAATGATTAGAGACAGATTTCTGTGTCTCAGTGGTTAAACTGCTGTACTGCAGCCATAGCTGTGCTGAAGACCTGAGGGTTCAATCCCAGGTAGCAGGCTCATGGCTGGCTCACAACTTGCTAGGGGAGGGCCATATTCTGTATATCCAACATAAATAAATTGTAAGCCACCCAGATAATGCTTTAAGCACTTGATTGTAGTTTCTGGCGTCTGATTTTTGACATCAGCACTTTCTTACAGTTACAGCTGTTCGGCAGTGGAATATACTGCCACCGAGAGTGATGGAGTCTCCTTTGGATGTTTTTAAGCAGAGGCTGGATGGCCATCTTTTGGGAATACTTTGATGGGGGTTCTTGTATGGCAGGCATTTGTACTGGATGGCCCTTGAGGTCTTTTCCAACTCTATGATTCCCTGAAACCACCCATTTCAAAACTAAGGAAATTGATTTATGGCAGGTGGCAGCCATGTATGGGCTCATTGTGAGGGTGCCATCCGCCCCTGACTCCTTGCCACCAGTCTTGCTTTAAAAGACAGAGCTCATTGACTGGAACAAAATTGTTCCAAAATTTTTGTATGTCTTGTAAAACGCTTGTAGACCAGGGTAAAGCAAAGGGTTTTGCTTATATACCACCTCATAGTGCTGAGAGCACTCTCTGGATGATTTACAATTTTTATTTATGCAGGCTACGCATTGCCACCCCAGTGAACTGAGAACTCATTTTACTAGACTTGGAAGGATAAAAGAATGATTCAGCCATGGGTTACCTGTGATTGAACTCCAGGTCTTCAGCACATTTTTAGCATTTAACCACTGTGCCATGAGGCCCTTTGTGAGTATACTCATAAATTAGCACTACCGTCAGTGTAATATATTTTCCAGCTTGAAGTTCAATGAGGAAAGTATGAAATAGTGGAAACACTTAACACAGGAAGCTCTTGATTCTGATTGGACAGAATTAATAGCTTCCTGTGCTAAGTGCTTCCACCGTCTCATACTTTCCTCATTGAACTTCAACATGGAAAATATATTACACTGATGGTAATACAGTACTAGTAAAGTTACCAAGCACAGGAGGAAGCAATTAATTATCCACCAGTTCACCCAGGGTGAGTAATGGCTTTCTCCATGCCACCTTTCCCCTTACCCTACTGTCCGGTCCTACCAAAACTTTTATTTAAAAAAAACACTTTTAAATCTGCCTGGGGGAACCCACTTTGGAGCTTAATTAACTCAGCCCCCTGGCACCCCAAAATGCTCCAAATTTGGGAAGCTTCCAAAGAAGAGTCCAAGGGAGCTCCCCAGTTCTGAATCGTTTTGTTTTCTTTCCCAAAAAAATGTTAGTAACAAAATGAAAAGAAACTACTAAAGAAACAATATATTTTTTCCATTTTGTGCCCATCTCTACACTCCTGATATAAGATTGTTGGTTTCAGAAACTGATTCATTCTCCTTGTACCCAAAAGAAGAGGGTGGCTCCTTCTTGGAAAGCCTCATTTTTTTGTTGTTGTGGGTTTTTCAGGCTGTGTGGCTATGTTCTAGAGGTTTTTCTTCCTGATGTTTCATCAGGTTTACTTAGTAATATCCATTGACTGACTGATTGGGCCACTCCTTCCATGGAGCCAATGTTTGCTTCCCTTCTAAATTTATTTTTGGAAAGAGGTTATGCAGTAAAGAGGGGGGTCTCACTGGATACCATTCCACAAATGTCTTAAGTTGCTAGGTACCAAGATAAGAAAGATGTATGGCCTCAAAGAAGCCTCATAGAATCATAGAATCATAGAATCATAGAGTTGGAAGAGACCTCAAGGGCCATCTAGTCCAACCCCCTGCCATGCAGTAACCCCTTCACAATATTTCCGACAGATGGCCATCCAGCCTCTGCTTAAAAACCACCAAAGAAGGAGACTCCACCACCCTCCATGGCAGCATATTCCACTGCCGAACAGCTCTAACTATCATGAAGTTCTTCCTAATGTTCAAATGGAATCTCTTTTCCTGTAGTTTGAAACCATTGCCCCGAGTCCTAGTCTCTGAAGCCATGGAAAACAAACCTGTTCCCTCTTCAATATGACATCCTTTCATATATTTAAACATAGCTACCATATCCCCTCTCAGTCTTCTTTTTGAAAGGCTAAACATTCCCAGTTCCCGAAGCCGTTCCTCATAAGACATTTCCTCCAGACCCTCAACCATCCTGGTCGCCCTCCTCTGCACCCACTCGAGGTTGTCAACATCCTTTTTAAATTGAGGTGCACAGAACTGGACACAGTACTCCAGGTGGGGTCTGACAAGAGCAGAATAGAGTGGCACTATCACTTCCCTTGATCTAGACACTATGGTTCTGTTGATGCAACCAAGAATCGCATTGGCTTTCCTGGCCGCCGCATCACACTGCTGACTCATGTTCAATTTGTGGTCCACCAAGACTCCTAGATCCCTTTCACAGGTACTATTCTCTAGCCAAGTGCCCCTCATCCTATATCTGTGCAATTCATTCTTTTTTCCTAGATGTAGCACCCTACATTTCCCTCTGTTGAAATCCATTCCATTAGCTTTGGCCCAGCATTCTAATCTGTCAAGGTCCTTTTGGATTTTCATCCGATCCTCTGGGGAATTAGCAACCCCTCCCAATTTGGTATCATCTGCAAATTTAATTAGCATACTTTCTATTCTTTCCTCCAAGTCATTTATAAAGATATTGAACAGCACTGGACCCAGAACAGAACCCTGGGGCACCCCACTGGTCATGTCTCTCCAAGCTGATGAGAGGCCAATTATGATCACCCTTTGGGTGCGATCAGTCAACCAATTACAAATCCACCTGACAGTAGCACTATCTATCCCACTTCCTACTAACTTCTTAGCAAGAATACCATGGGGAACCTTATCAAAGGCCTTGCTAAAGTCCAGATAAGCAATATCCACAGCATTCCCCTCATCCACCAGGCCTGTAATTCTATCAAAGAAAGAGATCAAATTAGTCTGGCATGACTTGTTTTTAAGAAACCCGTGTTGACTTCTTGTAATGACAGCATTGTTTGTTAGATAATTGCAGACTGACTGCTTAATAATCTGCTCTAGGATCTTTCCGGGAATTGAAGTCAAGCTGACTGGGCGGTAATTATTTGGGTCCTCTTTTTTCCCCCTTTTGAAGATGGGGACAACATTAGCCCTCCTCCAGTCGATGGGGACTTCCCCTGTTCTCCAGGAGTTCTCAAAGATTATTGCCAATGGTTCTGAAATTACTTCTGCCAGTTCTTTTAATATCCTTGGGTGTAACTCATCTGGCCCAGGAGACTTAAATTCATTTAATGTTTCCAGATGTTCCTGTACTACCTCCCTACCTATTCTATGTTGCAATTCCCATCCTACCTCATCTACTCTTTGTCCCAGTGGATCTCTTTCTTCCTTTTGGGAGAAAACAGAGGCAATTTTGGGAGAAAACAGAGGATTGATTTTAACCACTTAGATTGGAAGTTGTCCACTAAAAGTAGATGAGTTAATCCCTGCGGTTGAAAGTTTCTTTTAAGCCAGTACTGAAGGGAAGTTAATGTAATTTTAGCTATCACTGATAGCATACCTGTCTCTAAATGAATGTGTGCGTTTGTTACACATCTCAGGACTTCAAGAATTGCTCTAAGGAATTTAGATTGGACCCGCTCTATGGGGTCAAAGCTGCAAGATGCAGGCCCAGTGAAGGAGCCATAGAGCATCTGGCTGACCACCTTTGCCTGGAAGAGCATTGCCCCTTCCTTTGCCCTGGTCTCTGGGCCGAGCCGTTTTGGGGCAGAGGAAACCCCGGGCAAAGGGAGGAGCAGTGGGGGGCTTCCGTCCGGGCTTTCCCCACACGTGGAATGGCACCCACGGATCGGGTCCTACAGGGCCAGGAAAGGCAGGCAGGGTTTTGAATTCCATGCACCCTTGAATGCTGCTTCCGGCAGCCCGAGCGATCACAAATCGCATTGCTTTTACACATTTTTCTCAAGGCGTCCCATAGGCAAAAAATGTCATCTGGCAAAACATGCCTCTTCCTGGAAAATTCCATTTGCCTTTTGGAAAATTCATCTTACGGGAGTATTTGTCTTGCGAGGTACCACTCCTGTATTTATGTATTAATTTTAGGAAAGAATTTTACTAGGGTCTGATCTCTTTTCTTCCAAATCCAAAAATTAATTACATTTTGTGTCTTTTCAATAACAGTAGAAATAAAAATTGTATGTGCTTTCCTTTTTTTGTTTTTTGTTTTTTTACAATTGTCCACGCTGCTGTTGGACAACGTCCTTATGGATTTACCTTGTATTATATTTTCTCTGGCAACCAGCTGAACCAAAGTCCAATTTTATTGATATACAGTGGGCCCTTGTATAACAAACAGTTTGTATAACATAAAATTTGTACAACATAAAAAATTCTGGAGATAGGGAAAATTTGCTTAACATAATTGCCTATGGGGCGAATCTGTATAACATAAAAATGGGATTATTCTGTTTTCAATGCATTCCTATGGGAATTTGTATAAAGGAAAATTTGCTTAACGTAATTTCATTAATTAATTCCTTTATACAAGGTACCACTGTAATTTAATACAGGAATCAGCCAGGGTCTTCTCTTAATGGCAGAGAAAGACCCCAAACATACTGTGTAAAATAGTTTTATACCACAACAGAGAAAGAGTCCAAAGTATACAACCTCTTTGAATAATATTTCCATACAGTCTGGATCCTACCTCTAACTGGCTGAAAACGTGAGGAAGGCAAAGTCATTGGCTCTCCTAGAAAGATGGGGTGTCTTTTTCTCCCCTTAATCATGGTTTCCCCTTTCAGAAGG
Source organism: Phrynocephalus guinanensis (assembly GCA_037367245.1). Lineage (NCBI taxonomy): Eukaryota > Metazoa > Chordata > Lepidosauria > Squamata > Agamidae > Phrynocephalus > Phrynocephalus guinanensis. The sequence goes on from CM074744.1 coordinate 1,117,343, forward strand.
CGCCAATGATCCTGTCCGGAATAAATTCCGGGTCTGGGTAAAAGGCGGAACTTGACGGAACTCCCTGATTTCATATGATTTTTACATGGGATCCTTCCCAAATCACCATCAAATCACACATCCCATTCATGGTCAACTATTACACAAGAATAATCACGTTTCCTCCAGCGCATGGCTCTGCGGTGGCGCAAAAACATGGTTCCAAGGCACGGAACCACACGGAACTCCCTGACTTTTACCCAGGATCAACTCCAAAACACTATCACATCCTAGGCCCCATCCATACACACAGACTGCACACCCGAAATCAGGGGTCCGTCAGCGCATGGCTCCACAGCGGCGCAAAAACGGGTCTGGGTAAAAGGCTTAGCACCTGAAATGGGGAAGAAGAGGAGGAGGAGGAGGAGGAGGAAGATGCTGGACCCCCCCCCCATTCCCTTCCCCGGACTTTTAGGGGCTGGGCAGTATTTGGTCCTCCAAGGGGGGGGGGGCGGGAGGGCAGTGAGTCCCCCTTCCTAGAGTGGCAGGAAACCCGAAATGCTCCTGTTCTTCAGGAGACTTTAAATCCCACCCGCCCAAAAAAGAAGGTTCTCCTGGAAGAGGAGGTGTGTTGTGCAATTGCAATTTGGGGGGCGGCGGGTTGCAATGCGATTGGGGGGAGTGCCATGGGGGAGGAGAGGTGGCAAGGGAGGGGGGAGGACCCTCTTGGGCATCCCTTTATGTGGGGACGAGGAGGAGGAGGAAAAGGGGGGGGCGTTGCTGATGAAATCCGTGGGGGACGGGTGGGGTTACGGTTCACAGGAGAGGAGCCCCCCCCTTACTTCTTGGGGTCCGGAGGGAGAAGGAGGCGTTAAATTTCCCTCCCCCCTTTAAGCAACCCCCCTTCCAACCTCCCCCCTCCTCTTTCCATTTTCTCTCCCTCCCCCGCAAGGAAAAAGGCGTCGTGCCCCCCCTCCTTCCTCCTCTTCCTCCTTGGGGCTCTTCTTGGTCATTCAAACGCCCCCCAAGAGGAGGAGGGAGGAAGGCAGAGAGAATGGGGTGGGGGGTGGGAGATGATTCAGTCCTCCAAGTGGGGGGAGGAAGGTACGCCTTCCATTGCCCATCTCCATGACATGGCGGCCTCCGAAGCGCTCCTTTGTTTGTGCGGAGTGGGTTAGGGTTAGGGGGGGTTGGGTTGGGTTGGGTTGGGTTGGCGCGGGTTCTTTTGCCTTCGAGCCCGCCCGCCCTCCCTCCCTGTGGCTCTGAGGCGATTTCTGGGCAGCCCCAGAAAGGCAAGCTGTGAACGTTGAGCCACTCAGGCAAGCTGCAAACAGTGCTCAAAGAATGTTTTTAAAATGTGCGCATTCCTCCCAAACCCACCCAATTGGGCGGAAGGGAATGCGAAGCTTTTTAAAAAGTCTTTGAGCAACTCAGAAAAGTGGTGGCGGCTTGCCTGAGTTGCTCAAAGACTTTTTAAAAGGCCATGCTCTGTTACTCGGGGAGATCCTATCTTTCGCCTGCAAGGCAGCAGTTCAAACCGCCAACGGATTTCCCCTCATAACGCGTTGTGTGTGTGTGTGTGTGTGTGTGTGTGTGTGTGTGTGTGTGTGTGTGTGTGTGTGTGTGTGTGTGTGTGTGTGTGTGTGTGTGTGTGTGTGTGTGTGTGTGTGTGTGTGTGTGTGTGTGTGTGTGTGTGTGTGTGTGTGTGTGTGTGTGTGTGTGTGTGTGTGTGTGTATGCTCAGCCTTCCCATAGGAATGCATTGAAAGCCATCCCTCTGGAAAGGATTTAATGTTTTTCAACCGCTGCCCAATTTCTGAGATTAGTGATTTAAACTCGGAACAGATTAATCTCGTAAATGGGGCTTCCACTGTACTCTTTCTAGAGTTTCTGCACAAGACTTCCGAGGAATACCTCAAATGAATAAAATATCAGATGGGTGCTCTCTGGGTGGCCACATCCACTTCCCTGTTGGGAGTGTCGATGGAAACAGGGAAATTCTCTCTCCGTGTAGGGAAGAAGTATGGATAATTTTTCTCCTGATTTCCCCTGCCAGCTTCTGCTGCCCTTTGAGGAGGAGACCCCGTATTTCCCCCACAGAGACTGGGATCTTCTGGTCTGAGGCTAAAGAGTTCTGCACAGGGACCAACGGCTGGAGATACCTGGGAAGGAGGCCTCTCTCCAGGTAAGGATCCTTCTTCCTTCAGGGCACAGACGGTGAAGGATATTGTGAAACTACCTGAGCCTCTTTTGGGAGCACAAAGCTGCCACCCCACGGTCAAAACATGGACCTTTCTTGAAGAAAGAATGTTCTGTTACATTAATTTTAAAAACTATTTTCTATTACATGCATTGCAGTAATGATTCTTACTGCATTTTTCCTCCTCTCTTCCTGCCCTCTCTTTTGAAGGGGGCCAGGAATGTACAGCTTTTTCTGTTCTTGGTTTTCTCCCTCACACCCCACCCCTCTCTCTGCGTGCCTTCCCTCTGGTTGCCCGATTGGGGTGCTCCATGACGTTCTGATTAGCAATCTCAATAGATGGGGGCTGGATAGAACCAGTGTTAGATACTTATTTATTTGTGTTTCTTAAACTTTTATATCACCCATCTAGCCCTCGGGTTCTTCTGGAAGTTGAGTCATGGCTACTGGACTTCTTTTTTTGAGAGATAGAAACGTTTCGCTGTTCATCCAAACAGCTTCATCGGTCTGCCCTCAGGTTATTCAGGGCAGTTTACAACATAAAATCGCAATATAGTAAAGGAACACATTTAAATAACCAAAATACAAACAACATAATACAGTAGGACCCCGGTATCTGCTGGGGATTGGTTCCAGGCCTTCCTGTGGATAATGAAATCCATGGCTAAGAGAGAACGCCTGCCCACCCACCCGCAAACTGCTGTTTCCTGGCAGTAGCTTGCTTTATGACTGCTGTTTTGAGACAGCAGCTTGTTTTATGCCCGCTCTTTGTGACAGTAGCTTGCTTTACAGATGCTATTTGTGCCAATGGCTTGCTTTACAACTGCTGTTTCTGACAATAGCTTGCTTTGTGGCTGCTGAATTATTTAATTTTTCCCCCTCTGCCAATCGTGGATAACTGAATCCGTAGATAATGAATCAGTGGGTACAGGAATCGTACTGTATAAACAAAATATAACTATATGCAGATAAACAACAATAACCTAAAATAAAACGAAAATAAAAGTAAAAAGAAATTGGGATGACGCCAGCCAACATTCCCGCTCTCCTTAGAAGACCAGAACAAGGAGATGCTTAGCACAGCCTGGGTACAGTAGTTTCTGGCCTTCACAGCGGAATTGCAGGACATTACAGGTCTCTTATGCATGTGCATTGTAACAAATGTGCTCTACATAGCATTCAGGCCAGATAGTTTTGCATGTGCCAAAGCACACCCAGAACAGCAGTAATACAGATTATAGTAGTACAAGGCAATTGTTCGGCAGTGGAAGATGCTGCCACAAAGGAGGGGGGTGGGGTCCTTCTTTGGAGGTTTTTAAGCAGAGGCTGGATGGCCACCTGTCGGGAGTCCTGTGATGGGGGTCCCTGCATGGCAGGGGGTTGGACTAGATGGCCCATGAGGTCTCTTCCAACTCTATGATTCTAACAAAAATTGTGAATACTTTGAAAAAAAATAGAAACAAAGGCTCATTATTAATGACTTGGGTGAAGAAGTGCAAGCAATCCTAATCAAATGTGCAAATGACATAAACATAAGTGGAACCCCCAATACTCTGGGAAAGAGAAACGACATTCAAAATAGACTTGACAGGCTGGAGCTCTGGGCTGAAACCAACAGAAGGAAATTTACCAGGGATAAGTGCAAAGTTGGGAAGGGAATGGAACACACAGAAATTGTAAGTATTACATATACAGTACAGTTGTCCCTCGCCCTTTCGTGGTTCATATAATGCGGTCCTTGTATATCGCGGGACCGCAGTACCTCGATAGGGCTTGAGGGAAAGGGGTGAAGGTTTTGGCTCTGCAGCCAGAGCCCTTTCCAAAGATCGCATACTGCTCACCCGCCCCCCGCCCCCGGGTGTGTGGGCGAGCGGCGCACAATCTTTAAAGGGCTCTGGCTGCAGGGACAAGCACTTGTCTCTGCCGCCAGAACCCTTTTAAAACTTCGCGCACCCCTCGCACCCCCCCCCCAGCAGCATTGTGCCTACCCACCCGACCTTCATCCGCATATCGCGGATTTTCAATGATTGCGGGTCGGGTGGTTCCCTAACCCCCGCAATAGGTGGGGGGCTACTGTATATGTTTTTTTTCCTTTATTTTCAATTTTGCAGACAAATCTTTTGGTAATCCATTAAATAGACAGTTGCAGATGTCCAAAAATCTGAATTTTTGAGAGAACCATGAAAGAGGACAGTGGATGTTTACCCAAAACTGACACTTTGCTGGATAACTGAAATGGCGGCAGGCATTCCCCGATTCTCCCACTTCTGGTTGCCCCAAGGCAGTCCTTGGCCAAACGTCAACCCAATTCTGATGGTGGCCTCGGCCTCCTTTGGGACAAGCAAGGACTCAGGTGAAGGGAAGCCAATCAAGGCCTGAACCAGGGAAGGGACTCAGTGGCCGTAGAGGAAACCTTGAGACACAAAGACCTCAAATGGAAGACCGTGTAGAGACTCTGAGGGTGAGGAGACTCAAATAGAAGGGAGGTGGGAGAAGCAGTGGAGAAAGAAGAGGCAGGTAAAGGAGGGCCAGGAGTAGAAAGCTTTCTGTTGACCAAGGAGGATGAATGAAAGGAGGTAGAGAGAAGATGGGAGAGTGGAATACCGGACCAATTGGAAGAGTTGTACCGTATGTTCCCCCGTATGAAGGGAAAAGGTCTCTGGAGGAGTTTTAGGGAGAGAACTGGATGAGATGGGGTTTTTTTAAGTGTGTGTCCTTGTGGGAAAAGGAAGAAAGGGGGAAGACAGAACGTTTTTTTGGGGGGGGGAAAGAAGGGCAGGAAGGTGGTGAAATGACAAGGAGGTTTATAACTCTCCTAGCAAAGTAACAATAATTGCTATCATTATTATAATTATTAAGAATGGGTGTGTGTGTGAGAGAGAGAGAATTGGGGGCAGAAGCCAAAGGGGGGCAGATTGGAGGGGCATTGAGGCAGATTCCTCCTCCCTGTTGGTCCTCTTTGGGCAACCATGGGTTCTCTTTGGGAAGCACGGAAGGGGGGAACCCCTCTACCACCTTCCTAGCTCTACTTTCCCCTGCCTCCATTAATAATTAATAATAATAATTTATTGTCATTGTGTGTATATACACAGTATACACATACAACGAAATTCAGACACCCAGAGACCAGATTCAACACACACACACAAATCTCCAAACACTCTCACACACATTAAAAAAAACACCCCTTCAACACACACACATAAAAATCCCTGAACACTCCCCCCCACCAATCCCCCCCCTAAAAACACAAGCATCTACACAACAGGCTAGGTAATCCTGTCCAAGTGCTCACTGCTGGTGGTTCTCCAGAGGTCCAGGAAGGGGGAGGGGCAAGAGATCACAAGGGGAGACCCCGAAGGGAGGGAGGGGGGAAAACCTCATTAGAGTTTAATTAGTCTCCTGCTCCCTCTTAACAGAAGGACCCCTTGACTGGGGCAACGAGAAGGGGAGAACCCTAGAGACTTCTCTGGCAATGGAGATCAGCTCCGAGAGAAACCTCAATATGAGGAAACTTCCCACATGTCTAAGAGACCGTCTCGGCTTTGACATCGAGACGCTCGACATCACTCATATTACACCTGTCACTCTTCACCTTCCTCCTCCCCTCCTCGGTATCGAGACTGAGTCAATAGCTTTGCAGGTACTCATACTAACCCTATTCATTGATATTGATGATACATCCTTCTGACGGTGAGCCTGATGACACTGAGCCAATGCAACACTGATCTAAGCACAAATTGTTAGGTTTTCTGAAACCCAGAGACGCTTACAAGCTGCAACGGAATGAATCCTGAAGGGAATCATCTCCTTGTAGAAAGTTCCACACGTGCATGTCTTTGTGTATTTAAGGAGGAATGTTTGAGCCTCCGTTCTCTGTCTTCCTGCCTCCTCCTGCTCTGAGCCTTGACTCTGGCATTCCTCCTCCGTTTTGCTGTGTTCCCCCATAATCTCCGTTACTCCTGTTTACATTTGTATTTCTGAATATTCTGCTGGGTGTCTGTCTGTGTTTGTAAGAGGATTTTACATTTGTTTTTCTGGAAATGTTTAAAATAAATCCCAGCTTGTATTTTGAAGAACTCTCCACAAGCGTTTGCAACCTTCTCGCTGTGCATGTTTTTACTCTGCTAACAATGATATTCTCGGCAGCGCAGCGGAAGTGTGCTGGACTAAGACAGTAAATCCTCATAGGTCAGGACCAGGACCAACCGGCTCAAGCTGAACCCGGAGAAAACAGAGGTTTTAGTGTAGTAGCCCTTAGGCAGTTTCGTCTGGAAAAAGTAGACCTCGGCCTGTTCAACATAACATAAGAACATAAGAAGAGCCATGCTGGATCAGGCCAAAGGCCCATCTAGTCCAGCTTCCTGTATCTCACAGCGGCTCCACCAGATGCATTTGGGAGCGCATGAGACTAGATATCTGTCTCCTGATACCACTCCCCTGCATCTGGCGATGGAAGTACCCTGGTTTTAAGCCTGGAGATTACACATCTCCATCATGGTTTGTAACCTGTGATGGACTTTTCCTCCAGGAATCTGTCCAATCCCCTTTTGAAGGCATCCAGGCCAGATGCCATCACCACATCCTATGGCAGGGAGTTCCATAGACCTACAACAGCCCTCAATTTGAGTGTATGTCCCCTACTTCTTGTATTTTGGGAGAGAGAGAAGAGCTTCCCTCTATCCACTTTACTCATACCCTGCATTATTTTGTATGTCTCAATCATATCCCCCCTCAAGCGCCTTTTTTCCAGACTAAAGAGGCCCAAATGTTTTAGCCTTTCTTCATAGGGGAGGTGCCCCAGCCCAGTAATCATTTTAGTCGCTCTCTTCTGCACCTTTTCCAGTTCCACTATGTCTTTCTTGAGATGCGGTGACCAGAATTGTACACAATACTCCAGGTGGGGCCTTACTATTGTTTTGTATAATGGCATTATAATGTTCGCTGTTTTATTTTCAATCCCCTTTTTGATCATCCCTAGCATGGAATTGGCCTTCTTCACCGCTGCCACACATTGGGGAGACACCTTCATGGAGCTGTCCACCAACACACCAAGATCTCTTTCCTGATCCGTCACGGATAACTCAGAGCCCATGAGTTGATAGATGAAGTTTGGATTTTTTGCCCCAATATGCATTACTTTACATTTGGTTACATTAAAACGCATTTGCCATTTGTCAGCCCATTCCCCCAGTTTGGAGAGATCCTTCTGGAGCTCTTCACAATCTTCTCTGGTTTTTACCACACGGAAAAGTTTTGTGTCATCGGCAAACTTGGCCATCTCACTGTTTATCCCTGTCTCCAGGTCATTTATGAACAGATTGAAAAGCACCGGTCCCAGGACAGAGCCCTGGGGCACACCGCTTTTCACCTCTCTCCATTGTGAAAATTTCCCATTGACACCAACTCTTTGTTTCTGGGATCTCAACCAGTTCTCAATCCATAATAGGACCTGCCCTCTTATCCCCTGACTGTGCAATTTTCTCAGCAGCCTTTGGTGAGGGACTGTGTCAAAAGCCTTTTGAAAATCCAGATAGACTATATCCACCGGTTCACCCAAATCCATGTGCCTGTTGACCTTTTCAAAAAATTCTAAAAAGTTTGTCAGACAAGATTTACCCTTAGAGAAGCCATGCTGATTTTCTCTCAGCAAGGTTTGTTCTTTTATGTGTTTTAAGATTTTCTCTTGGATGAGGCTTTCCACCATCTTCCCTGGGACAGATGTAAGGCTAACTGGCCTGTAGTTTCTCGGGTCCCCCCTCCTTCCTTTTTTAAAAATTGGTGTGACATCTGCTATCTTCCAGTCCTCCGGCACTGTGGCTGCTTTAAGAGACAAGTTGCATATAACCGTTAAGAGATCTGCAATTTCATTTCTCAGTTCCCTAATAACTGTTCAAAGTTGGACAGCCCTGACATATTTGATAGGAATCAGCCAGGATCTTAATGGCAGAGAAAGACCCCAAACATACAGTGTAAAATAGTTTTATACCACAACAGACAAAGAGTCCTAAAGTATACAACCTCATTGGATCATATTTACATACAGTCTGGATCCTACCTCTAACTGGCTGAAAACATGAGGAAGGCAAAGTCATTGGCTCTCCTAGAAAGACGGGGCATCCTTTTCTCCCCTTAATCATGGTTTCCCTTTGAGAAGGTGCCATAGTGTCCGGAATAAATTCCTTTTATTCCCTTGATATGTATCTGTTACCAGTCTGAGCCTTCCCTCCCGGCTGGTCTTCCTAAGAAGAGGGACAGTGGAAGGTGTGAATCGCGGGTACTTGAGAACTCTGACCAATCCTACAGTCTGAGGTGGAAATGATCCCACCAGAAAGGAAGTTCTGTAAAGCAAGAGGGATCAGGCCTTTGTTCTACCATCCATCCGGCCAGAGAGAGGGTGATTTTGGGTCACATATAGAGGTATCACTACCCAAAAATAAAATAAAACCCCTCCTCCCCAAGTGAGCAGCATTGGAAGTTAGTAAGTTCCGGAAAATTCAGTGTTAGGCAGGAGGGGGGGGGGCGTCCACGGAAAAGAAAATAAAGAAATGGACAAAGGACAAAAAAGTTTGGGACTTCTGGGATTGGGAGGAAAAGAGGGAAGGGAGGGCTCTGAAGGGAAGGAGAGGGAAGGTTGCCCCCCACCACCTGAAATGGGGAAGAAGAAGAAGAAGAAGAAGAAGAAGAAGAAGAAGAAGAAGAAGAAGAAGAAGAAGAAGAAGAAGAAGAAGAAGAAGAAGAAGAAGAAGAAGAAGAAGAAGAAGAAGAAGAAGAAGAAGAAAGGGAGGAGGAAGAGGAGGAAAACAGTTCGGGAACTTCTGGGATTGGGAGGAAAAGAGGGAAGGGGGGGTCTGGAGGGAAGGAGAGGGAAGTCCCCCCCTTAGCACCTGAAATGGGGAAGAAGATGAGGAGGAGGAAGATGCTGGACCCCCCCCATTCCGTTTCCCGGGCTTTTGGGAGCAGGGCAGTATTTGGTCCTCCAAGGGGGGTGGGAGGGCAGCGAGTCCTGCTTCCTAGAGTGGCAGGAAGCGAAAGGCTCCCAGGGAGGGGCGTGTTCTTCAGGAGACTTTAACCCCACCCCCAAAAAGAAGGCTCTTCTCTGTGGTTGCTGGAAGGAGAGGAGGAAAAGAGACCCCCCCACACACACACACGAGCAGGAGGAGGAGGTGTGTTGTGCCATTGCAATTGGGGGGGGAGTTGCAATGCTATTTCGGGGGGGAAGGGGCGTTGGGAGATGGGGGGGAGATGGAGGCTGGAGGGGGAGGAGGAAGGACCCTCCTGGGCGTCCCTTTATGGGGTCAGGGAGGAGGTGGCGTTTTTGATGGAATCTGTGGGGGTGTCCCAGGAGACAATAGCCCCCCCCCTGCACACTCCTTTGGGGATCCGGAGAGAGAAGGAGGCGTCTATTTGCCTCCCCCCTCTATGCAACCCCCCAAGCCCCCCTCCATTTAAATTTGGAAGGGAGGGGGAGGGAAATGAGGGAAGGAATGAAGGGGGGCAGATCCAGGCCAAAAAAGAAACACCCTCTCCTCCTTCCCTATATCTCTCCCCCCCCCCCCCCGCAAGGAAAAAGGCCTCGCGGGCCCTCTTCCTCCCTCCCTCCTCCTTCCTCCTCTTGGTAATTCACCAGGATCCACCCCCCCCAAGAGTAGGAGGGGGAGAAAGAGGGAGGAAGGCAGAGGGAGAATTGGGGAGGGGATGATTCAGTCCTCCAAGGGGGGGGGAGGCAGCGAGTCCCTCTAGGAAGAAAAGGGGGGGCAGCTCTGCTCAAGGATTTCTCCCCCCCGCCCCCTAAAAGGCTCTGGATAGGAAAAGAGATTCCCCCCCCCAAAAAAAGGAGGAGGAGGGTTGTGTAATGGGGGTGTTGCAATGCCATGGGGGGGAGATGGAGGATGGAGGGGAATTGGGGGGAAGAGGGGGACTTGTTGAAATTCGTGATGGGGGTGCTGGTGGGGTTCCCAGAAGGGAAGAGCCCCCCCCATACCCTGCACACTCCTTTGGGGATCGGGAGAGAGAAGGAGGCGTTATATTTCCCCCCCCCCTCTACGCAAGCTCCCCCTACTTTGATTTGGAAGGAAGAGGTAGGGGGAGGGAAAGGGGAAAGGAATGAAGGGGGGCAGATCCAGCCCCCCAAACCCTCCTCCCTACATCTCCCCCCCCCCCAGGAAAAAAGGGCAGACGAAGCTTTTAGGGACGGACAAAAATAGGGGGAAGGAAAAAACACGAAGAAGAGGGAGGGGAGGAGGGGGGGCTTGTGCCATGGAGGGAGGTCTTTAAAGGGGGAGGTTGTGGAAGGTTGTGCCTCCCTCCCCCCATAAGAAAAAAAACAAAGGACATTCAGGAAAAAGACCAGGAGAAAGAACTGGGGGGGGGGAGGACAGAGAGAGAAAGAGAAAAGGAAATTCTCCCCTGCCCACACACACACAAAAAATCCCCGAATCCTCGTCCTCCTTTTCCTGTTAAAAATCCTAGCCTGGACTTCCCCTTATTACTTTGATTTTATCTTTTTAGCTGCCAGGATCCTTTGAAGAGGTGATTCTATATTTCTCTCCCCCCCCCCCACCGACAAGCGGGGGATCTACTGAATCCAGGACGGCGATCCCTGCCTGAGGGTGTCCCTTTGGGGTTCTGGGAACGAGGTCCGTCCAGGTAAGGGTTCCCTTTGGCTCCTGGTTAAAGAGAAAGAAGGGTAGTTTTGGTTGCCCTGATGGGAGCCCCCCCCCCCGAAAGCAGCTGCCTCCCCCCCAGCATGCCTCCTCAAGAATGTTTTTATTTCTTTACTGATTGATTTCATGTACTTATATGCTATGACTCCTCAGGGTCATTTAAAGGAGTTAAAACCCCTCGCCCACCTCGCCATATAAGCAGTGAAAGAAAAATGAAATATTGACACCCCCACCCCCCCCCCACCCCCGCAAAGACAGCCACAGACTCTAAATGAAGGAATATGACTCGTCGTCAGGCAAAGGTGGAGCCTTCCCACTGGCCTCTCCTGCTCCGGTAGATTTTGGGTTTTGTACTCCTGACGTTAAGAGTAAAAGAACAGAAGAGCAGGCTTGCTGGAAGAGGCCATCACAGCCCACCCAGTCCAGCATTCTGTCTCACACAGCAGTGGCTCACCATTGGCTTCAGGGTATTCCCAAGGAGATGTCCTCCCCTGCTTACAACTCCCTCAGAGGTTGTCCTTAGACATCCATATTGATAGCCATTCATCCCCTTGTTCTCCATTCACTCGTCCAATCCTTTGTCAAAGAGGTCAAGGCTGACAGCTGTCACCACTTCTCCTGGCAGGGAGTTCCATAGACCAGGAATCCTGAAGCTGCGTCTCATTCTCCTGCCTCCTCCATGGCAGTGGGTTTGTTATTTGATTTAAAACTCTGTTTTTTGTGGTCATTTATATTTTGCAGGTAAGATACTGTAGAAAAAAAATAAAAGAGGAGGAGTCCAAGCGTCAGAGGAAGAGGTTGAATATTCAGGTGCAAAAGAGGGTGTTGAGAATCAAACCCGAAGGAAGAAGCTTAGAAGGAAAACAAATAGATCGAAAGATGGACAAATCTATTCCTTTTCACGAGGAAGACCAAGAAGTCCCGAAAACATCAAAACCAGAGGAAAGGAATGAGCATGGCAAGTGTGAAAAATATTTTACTAGCACATCAACAAATAGTCCCCATAAGAATATGCACCAACAGGAGAAGCCATTTGAATGCCTGGAGTGTGGAAAGAGGTTCAGTCATGCTGGAAGCCTTGCTAGCCATCACAGAACCCACACCGGCGAGAAACCATTTGAATGCTTTGATTGTGGAAAGAGGTTCAGTTATGCTGGAAGCCTTGCTTACCATCACAGAACCCACACAGGTGAGAAGCCATTTGAATGCCTGGAGTGTGGAAAGAGGTTCAGTCAAGCTGGAAACCTTGCTAGCCATCACAGAACCCACACCAGCGAGAAACCATTTGAATGCTTTGATTGTGGAAAGAGGTTCAGTCAAGCTGGAAGCCTTGCTTACCATCACAGGACCCACACCGGCGAGAAACCATTTGAATGCTTTGATTGTGGAAAGAGGTTCAGTTATGCTGGAAGCCTTGCTTACCATCACAGAATTCACACAGGTGAGAAGCCGTTTGAATGTCTAGAGTGTGGAAAGAGGTTCACTAAATCTGGTGACCTCTCTCATGACCACAGAATCCACACACGTGAGAAGCCATTTGAATGTCTGGAGTGTGGAAAGAGGTTCAGCTACGCTGGAAGCCTTGCTAGCCATCACAGGACCCAGACACGTGAGAAGCCATTTGAATGTCTGGAGTGTGGAAAGAGGTTCAGCCACGCAGGAAGCCTTGCTAGCCATCACAGGACCCACACAGGAGAAAAGCCATTTGAATGTCTGGAGTGTGGAAAGAGGTTCACTCAAGCTGTACACCTTGCTAGGCATCACAGGACCCACACAGGAGAAAAGCCATTTCAATGTCTGGAGTGTGGAAAGAGGTTCAGTGATTCTGGAAGCCTTGCTAGTCATCACAGGACCCACACAGGCGAGAAGCCATTTGAATGTCTGGAGTGTGGAAAGAGGTTCACTCAAGCTGTACACCTTGCTAGGCATCACAGTACCCACACAGGTGAGAAGCCATTTGAATGCCTGGAGTGTAGAAAGAGGTTCAGTGATTCTGCACACCTTGCTAGGCACCACAGAACCCACATAGGTAAGAAGCCATTTGAATGTCTGGAGTGTGGAAAGAGGTTCAGTCGATCTGACAGCCTTCCTAGGCATCACAGAATCCACACAGGAGGGAAGCCATTTGAATGTCGTAACTGAGGATCCTGTTTCTGTCCTTCTGGTTGCCCTTTCTACACCCCTTACATCCCACTGGTTCCAAAAGCTTTTGAAAAATCGTAGTGTGTGGTAATAACTTCAGTATTCACACAATCCTTGTTTACAACCCCTTTTAGGATTTCATATAATGTATGTATATGTTAAAATGTAATATTTTAAATTGCCTGAAAGCCAAGGACTAACTCTCTCAGGTAACTGATTACAGATTCTGTACACCTGGTATATACTGGGCAAAATCAAAGAAAAACAAAACAAAACATTTGGTACCTTATATATAAAATATATATTGATTATTGATTGGACACATGTGAGTTGATCTGATATAATGTACAGCTGGTATATGCTAGTATAACCTGATGTAATGTCCAATGATGTAATGTGTTTGGTAGTTTTTGCAAGAGAGTTGTATATAAGGGAGATGTTACCAATGAGGTTTATCTGCTGTAAAAGCAAAAGCAAAGTGTTCTGCTTATATACCGCCCCATAGCACTTTAAGTAGTCTCTGGGCGGTTTACAATTTTAATTACAGTGTGCAGGCTACACATTGCCCCCCCCCCGCCGCCGCCCAGCAAGCTGGGTACTCATTTTACTGACTCAGAAGGATGGAAGGCTGAATGAACCTTGAGTCTGCTACCTGGGATTGAACCCCAGGTCATGGGCACAGTTTTACCCGCAGTACAGGCATTTAACCACTGCGCCACGAGGCTCAGTGTAATTCAGATCACTTTATCTATTGCCATGTTAAACGCTCTTGCTGATGTAATTCTGTGTTGAATGCTTTGTATATATTGCAATTGAATTTCGGATACAATGGACCTTTGTATAACAAGCAGTTTGTTTAACAGAAAAAACACTTAAAGGGGAAAAAAATCCAGAGATGGGATACCTGTAGCAAAGTGTTCTGCTTATATACCGCCCCATACCACTTTAAGTAGTCTCTGGGCGGTTTACAATTTTAATTACAGTGTGCAGGCTACACATTGCCCCCCCCTCCGCCCAGCAAACTGGGTACTCATTTTACTGACTCGGAAGGATGGAAGGCTGAATGAACCTTGAGTCTGCTACCTGGGATTGAACCCCAGGTCGTGAGCACAGTTTTACCCGCAGTACAGGCATTTATCCACTGCGCCACGAGGCTCAGTGTAATTCAGATCACTTTATCTATTGCCATGTTAAACGCTCTTGCTGATGTAATTCTGTGTTGAATGCTTTGTATATATTGCAATTGAATTTCTGATACAATGGACCTTTGTATAACAAGCAGTTTGTTTAACAGAAAAAACACTTAAAGGGAAAAAAATCCAGAGATGGATACCTGTAGCTCCTCCAAAATCTTTATATGTAAGCGTGGACGGACCCCAACTCAGCCTAGCCACAATATACACCATCGTTGGGTAGACAGTCCATCTTTCTGAGCTGTGAAGCTCACAAATTCAAAACCCAGCTTCCTCGGCCACCCCTTCCCACCTAATCCAAAATTTGGGCAAGCACCCGATTCTTTGCGGTTGTTGCCACATTGTCCCTAACATGCAGCGGCTGATCAGGTAAATCTCCCAACTGCAAGATCTGACGGGGCAGGGTCGGGACCGCATTCTGGCAAGGGCAATCTACTACGGGCATCGGCATGGCCCATCACTTTGCCTGGCCGATGCTGGAGCAAATACGGGTAGCCAGCTTTTTTAAACAATGACCAACACGAGACCCGTGGGGAAAACATCTGAGGGGTCGGGCTCAGCTGGTCCAAGCAACGGCGTACAGTCTGTAACTACTGTGAAGGGCCTCCCATACAAGAAATCATGAAATTTGTTCACTCCCTTCACAATAGCCAGCCCTTCTTTGTCAATCTGTGAGTAATTTTGTTCTGCAGATGATGGGGACTTCCCTCCCACCTGGAAGTTTATGACCCAGCACTGCACCTACCCCATAAGGAGCAGCATCGCATGCCAACCCAACTGGCAGTTTTTCATCAAAGTGGGCCAAAACGGTATTTGAAACTAATAATTCCTTAACAGCCCAAAAAGCTTTGGCTTGACGTGGCCCCCAAACCCAAGGGCTTTTTTTAAATCTAAAAGCCTCTGCAAGGGCTCCGCCCCTGCTGCCTTGTGTGCAGGAAATGTTGTAACATGGCCTTATTCTCAGACTCTGGGGCCTTACAAATTGCAGCCAGATTTTTTACAAGACTGAGCCGTCTAACCGGTGAGGCCAGCCCAGAGCTCCTGGCCCTTCTTCTCCTCCGCCAGCAGTGGCAGCTTCGGTGAGGCCGAGGACCAGCTCCAAGTGCTTGGAGCCAGCCTCACTGAAGCCGCCGCTGCCAGAGGAGAGGAAGAAGGTAGGAGCAGTTTGGAGGCGACAGCCGCGATGCTGGGTCGTGGCTGCCACCCGATTCCAGTGCCTTGCGCCGGGGCTCCGAGCTGTAAGTCAAAGCCTGCGACTCACGTCAAACAGGCCCGTTCTTGCTGCAAGTCAAATATGCTGCAAGTCAAGCAGCATGTAAGTCAAGGTTCCACTGTACTTAGATTATGAGAGAGAGGTGGGTTTAGAATCCGGCTTGAAGATGTAGGCAGCCTAGGAATTGAAACTTACATAGTATTAAGCTAGTAAGAATATCTTAGATTTTGTTATTTTCAGGCAATATTATATCATTTTATCTGATAAGCATTTTTATATTTTTCATTGATTTTTATAAGTTGTCTTTGAAGATTCTCAGTCATCCAGGTGAGTTTATCTGGAAGTTGAGTCATGGCTGGTGGACTTCTTTTTTGTGAGATAGAAACATTTCTATCTATACTATTGTCTCCCTAACGAGCCTATTTGGGCTATTGTTCATCTTATGAGCCTAATTCAGGCCAGGGTGACAAGAGGTCAAAGCTGACTGCCTATAAGATGGAGGATTTGCACTACTTGTATTCAGACCAATGAAGCT
>CM074744.1:1133769-1201735 GCA_037367245.1 Phrynocephalus guinanensis
GCTTTGTATATATTGCAATTGAATTTCTGATACAATGGACCTTTGTATAACAAGCAGTTTGTTTAACAGAAAAAAACACTTAAAGGGGAAAAAATCCAGAGATGGGATACCTGTAGCTCCTCCAAAATCTTTATATGTAAGCGTGGACGGACCCCAACTCAGCCTAGCCACAATATACACCCTCGTTGGGTAGACAGTCCATCTTTCTGAGCTGTGAAGCTCACAAATTCAGAACCCGGCTTCCTCGGCCCACCCCTTCCCACCCCAATCCAAAATTCGGGTAAGCACCCGATCCTTTGCGGTTGTTGCCACATTGTCCCCTAACATGCAGTGGCTGATCAGGTAAATCTCCCAACTGCAAGATCTGACAGGCAGGGGCAGGGTCGGGACCGCATTCTAGCAAAGGCAATCTACTACGGGCATCGGCATGGCCCATCACTTTGCCTGGCCGATGCTGGAGCAAATACGGGTAGCCAGCTTTTTAAACAATGACCAACACGAGACCCGTGGGGAAAAACATCTGAGGGGTCGGGCTCAGCTGGTCCAAGCAATGGTGTACGGTCTGTAACTAGTGTGAAGGGCTTCCCATACAAGAAATCATGAAATTTGTTCACTCCCTTCACAATAGCCAGCCCTTCTTTGTCAATCTGTGACTAATTTTGTTCTGCAGATGATGGGGACTTCCCTCCCACCTGGAAGTTTATGACCCAGCACTGCACCTACCCCATAAGGAGCAGCATCACATGCCAACACAACTGGCAGTTTTTCATCAAAGTGGGCCAAAACAGAATTTGAAACTAATAATTCCTTAACAGCCCAAAAAGCTTTGGCTTGATGTGGCCCCAAACCCAAGGGGCTTTTTTAAATCTAAAAGCCTCTGCAAGGGCTCCGCCCCTGCTGCCTTGTGTGCAGGAAATGTTGTAACATGGCCTTGTTCTCAGACTCTGGGGCCTTACAAATTGCAGCCAGATTTTTTACAAGACTGAGCCGTCTAACCAGTGAGGCCAGCCCAGAGCTCCTGGCCCTTCTTCTCCTCCGGCAGCAGTGGCGGCTTCGGTGAGGCCGAGGACCAGCTCCAGGTGCTTGGAGCCGGCCTCACTGAAGCCGCCGCTGCCAGAGGAGAGGAAGAAGGCAGGAGCAGTTTGGAGGTGGCAGCCGCGATGCTGGGTTGTGGCTGCCGCCCAATTCCGGTGCCTTGCGCCAGGGCTCCGAGCTGTAAGTCAAAGCCTGCGACTCAAGTCAAAACAGGCCCCTTCTTGCTGCAAGTCAAATATGCTGCAAGTCAAGCAGCATGTAAGTCAAGGTTCCACTGTACTTAGATTATGAGAGAGAGGTGGGTTTAGAATCCGGCTTGAAGATGTAGGCAGCCTAGGAATTGAAACTTACATAGTATTAAGCTAGTAAGAATATCTTAGATTTTGTTATTTTCAGGCAATATTATATCATTTTATCTGATAAGCATTTTTATATTTTTCATTGATTTTTATAAGTTGTCTTTGAAGATTCTCAGTCATCCAGGTGAGTTTATCTGGAAGTTGAGTCATGGCTACTGGACTTCTTTTTTGAGAGATAGAAACATTTCTATCTATACTATTGTCTCCCTAACGAGCCTATTTGGGCTATTGTTCATCTTATGAGCCTAATTCAGGCCAGGGTGACAAGAGGTCAAAGCTGACTATAAGATGGAGGATTTGCACTACTTGTATTCAGACCAATGAAGCTGTTTGAATGAACAGCGAAACGTTTCTATCTCTCAAAAGAAGAAGTCCAGTAGCCATGACTCAACTTCCAGATTTTTATAAGTTGTTTTTCATTTTTGTAACTTAGAATAGTGAATAAAGCAATTTCATTGAATTGATGTTCTCAGATCATTTTTTTCTTTAAAAGAAACCACGGGGACTCAGGGACTCTCTTGGCCAGAGACGCTCCTTACCCCCCGGGTTCCGTTCCAGCAGGCAACTCCATTAACTCCTCCAATCCTTTGTTAAAGCGGTCAAGGCTGACAGCTGTCACCACTTCTCCTGGCAGGGAGTTCCATAGACCAAGGATCCTGAAGTTGCGTCTTATTCTCCTGTTTATTTACTGATGGATTTCATGCATTTATATGCTATGACTTGAATATCTCTCAGTGATGTTCTTCCATTATCTGCAAAATCTCACAACTGGATTCTTCCCCTACAAAACTTTTTAAAACTCAAGTCAGAAAGATGCTACTCTCATGTCTCTTTTAGAGATGGAGAGAAATGAACTAACAGTTGAAGACAAAATGGAATTGTTAAAAAGTAAGGGACACTGGCAATGTGGCAGGAGGGAAGCTCCATATCTTCATTATCTATCGTATAATGTAGAAGTCTTTATCACTAGCTGAGCTGGCCAGGATTCCTGGGAGTTGCAGTCCAGGAACATCTGGAGACCCACAGGTTGAGAACCACTGATGTAGATAATATATATCAGCTATCAGTCTTCTAAACATTTTCTGCACTTTCTTCCATGACTGTACAGTAGATATTAAGTCCTCATTTAAAAATAAAATAGAAGGTGTGAAGAATGGATATTCCAAAGAGAAGTGCCACAAAACACCCTGTTAACCCCACAACAGAATGCAATTGTGATGGGGGGGGGTTACAATGCCGTTGGGGAGAGGAGGAGGAGGGGGGCATTGGGAGATGGGAGGGGGGAGATGGGGGGCTCGAGGGGGAGGGAGGGGGAGGAGGAAAGACCCTCCTGGGCGTCCCTTTATGGGGGGAGGAGGTGGCGTTTTTGATGGAACCGGGGGGGGTCCCAGGAGACAAGAGCCCCCTCCACACATACACTGCACACTCCTTTGGGGATCCGGAGAGAGAAGGAGGCGTCTATTTTCCTCCCCCCTCTATGCAACCCCCCCCCCCGAACCTCCCCCTCCATTTAAATTTGGAAGGGAGGGGGAGGGAAAGGGGGGAAGGAATGAAGGGGGGGCAGATCCAGGCCAAAAAAACACACTCTCCTCCTTCCCTATATATATCCCCCCCCCCCCCCCGCAAGGAAAAAGGCCTCGTTGCCCCCCTTGGTAATTCAGCAGAATCCCCCCCCCAGGAGGAAGAGGAGGAGGAGAAGGAGGGAGGGAGGAAGGCAGAGGCAGAATTGGGGAGGGAATGATTCAGTCCTCCAAGGAGGGGGAGAGGAAGGCAGCGAGTCCCTCTTCCTAGAGCGGCAGGAAAGGGGGGGAGGGGACAGCTTTGCGCCAGTATTTATTCCAACCCCCCCCCCCGCCCAAAAAAGGCTCTGGAGAGCAAAAGAGACCCTCCCCCCCAAAGGAGGAGGAGGAGGGTTGTGCAATGGGGGTGTTGCAATGCCATGGGGGGGGAGATGGAGGCTGGAAGGGAATTGGGGAGGAGGGGGACTTGTTGAAATTCGTGATGGGGGTGCTGGTGGGGGGTCCCAGAAGGGAAGAGCCCCCCCCCATACACTGCACACTCCTTTGGGGATCCGGAGAGAGAAGGAGGCGTTAAATTTCCCTCCCCCCTCTAAGCAACCTCCTAAGCTCCCCCTATTTTGATTTGGAAGGAAGAGGGAGGGGGAGGGAAAGGGGGGGAAAGGAATGAAGGGGGGCAGATCCAGCCCCCACAAAAACCCTCCTCCCTACATCTCTTTCCCCCCCCCCAAGGAAAAAAGGGCGGAGGATGCTTTTAGGGACCCACAAAAATAGGGGGGCAGGGAAAAACATGAAGAAGAGGGAGGGGGAGGACGATGGGGGGGCTTGTGCCATGGAGGGGGGTCTTTAAAGGGGGGGTTGTGGAAGGAGGAGGAGGGGGTGCCTCCCTTCCCCCCATAAGAAAAGAAAACCAAGGACATTCAGGAAAAAGACCAGGAGAAAGAATTGGAGGGGGGGGGAGGACAGAGAGAGAGAGAGAGAAAAGGAAATTCTCCCCCCCCACACACACACAAAAACCCTGATTCCTCCTCCTCCTCTTCCTGTTAAAAATCCCAGCCTGGACTTCTTGTTATTAATTTGATTTTTTCAGCTGCCAGGATCCTTTGAAGAGGTGATTCTATATTTCTCCCCCCCCCCACAAGCGGGAATATTTGGGGGGGGGGTCGGCAGGGGGAGAGGATTGGAAAAAGCAGGTGGGAGGGGCCGCTGCCTGTGATTGACGGGTTGTAACCACCTCCATCTCCCCCCCCCTTTTTTCCTCTCCAGAGTCTCCTCTTGGGAGGAGTTTATGGCGTTTTGTCTGACATGTATAAAACCGGAATGCTTTGTATCATTTGGGGTCTTCTTTGCCCTTAAAAGAGGACACAATTTATTTTTATCGCACCTTTCTTCTTGGAAAAGGACCCAAGGTGGCTTCCAGTAATGAAGGACAATATACACTCCAGGACAGTTAAGACATCTTCAAGTATTGAGAACAGGGAATTGAGGGACATCTTACACTCAGCATTAAAAGACAACATTAAAGCTAGAAGACAATGCAAGCAGTTAAACAGAGAGTTAACATTTCCTGTAATCACCCATGGTAGACCAGTGGTTCTCAACCTGTGTGTCCCCAGATGTTCCTGGACTGCAACTCTCAGAAGTCCTCATCACTAGATGAGCTGGCCAGGATTTCTGGGAGTTGCAGTCCAGGAACATCTGGGGACCCACCGGTTGAGAATCACTATGTAGACACAATATAAACACAATATAAACACAAGGTTATAAGTAATCTTTTTATTTATTTATTTATTTATTTATTTATTTATTTATTTAATATACTTATATCCCACCACATTTTCCCAAAAGGAACCCAAGGAGGTTAACAGATATAAAAATTCTTTAATACAAAGCACGAAAAAATAATAGTCATCATGATCATCATCATCATCATCAGTTCCAAAGATGGACATAAAAGTAATAAACCAACGGAACCCAAAATTAAAATGAAAGCTATCAATCAATCAAAGTAATGATACTAATAATAATACTAATGTAAGATGGTGAAGGATTCTGCAGTCCTAATATTGCTCGGCAGATGGTTCCACAGAGTGGGACCAGCAACTGAGAAGGCACGTTTCCTAGTGGAAGTTTTACGCATCTCCCAGGGGGTGGCAATCTTAAGGGCATAGGACTGAGATGTTTTAGTGGGTCGGACCGATGTTGATCTTTGGATGATAAGCTCCGTCCACCATCCGGCAAGTGCTGCCCCGAACGGACTCTGCTTCAACCACCACCCCTTCGTCTCCACCTGCTTGCTGCTGGGTCTCCTCGTGAGTGAGAGGCACGAGAGGTAACCTAGCCTGCTTGCCAATTGAGGGATGTGACTGGAGAAGAGGGACTCCGCCCTACAGCTTTTTTAGCTGCCTGCAAGCCTGTGCTGAAGTCCCATCACCCAGCAAGTGCTGCCCTGGACGGACCCTGCTTCAACCACCACCCCTTTGTCTCCATTTGCTTGCTGCTGGGTCTCCTCGTGAGTGAGAGGCACGAGAGGCAATCTGGCTGGCTTGCCATCAGAGAGGTGTGGCTGGGGGAGGGGCATCGGGCTGATACCAACCTTTGTTATTTGTGGCACCCCCTGGGCACCCAACTGATATCCAGCTGATGCTAAGACATAGAGTGGCTGTGAAGGGGAGAGGGTGGTGGGACGTTGAAGCTGAATGGGTGGGTGGTTTGTTTTCATCTACCTTGTTCTGTTTGGTTTTACTTTATTTTTTGTCATTTTCTTGCCATCAGAGATCGAGATAAGGACCCACAATAGAACTGATGGAGCAGGAAGGAGGGAGGGCAATGGAGGGGGCAGCCATTGAGCCTTTGCTGGGTAGAGGAAGGTATGGGGGTGGGAGTGGAGAAGAGAGGTTAGATATCTTACATCTATCCCCTCTTCTGGTTTCACTTCCAACCTGAAGGTATCAGGTGACCTTATCAGCGAACCTACGGGCCACACGGTGCTGTTGCTGAATGCCAGGTCAGTAAAAAATAAGACCGCCCTCATTCATGATGTCATCCTGGATGAGGGTGCCGACCTGGCATGCATTACTGAGACCTGGTTGGGAGAGGAAGGTGGGGTTCCCCTCTCCCAACTCTGCCCACCTGGGTATTCAGTCCAGCACCAGTGTTGCTCGGAAGGTTGGGGAGGGGGAGTTGCTATAGTCTATAGGAGTTCTATCTCCTTGACCAGGCTTCCTGTCTCCTTGAGAGGAGGTCTGGAGGGCCTATACGGGGGCCATAAATCATTCCCCCAGCCCCCCCTCCTCCTGCCCCCCCCACCCCCAGCCCTTACCGGAAGTTCCGCCCCTTACAGACTTTTGGCCGGAAGTTCCTTCATCTTGGGGGAGCTCTGACCCCTAGGGGGGTGCCCCCCACCCCCACCCACCCCCTGTGAACCAGTAGAGGGCGCTTCATAACCACCTGTACCCCGGCGGCTTGTCCAGGCATGTTTAGGGCTGTTTGGTTATAATACCCTATAATGTAACCGGCGTGTGATTGGATGGTCTAGGGACTGCCTGCCTGCCTGTAGGCGTGCTACGTATCACACGTGTGTGTTGCCCGGGCATGTCCTGTGTGTGTGTGTGCCTGAACCGCTTTATAAGGCCCCCAGCAAACAACTGGAAGAGCTGAGGGGTGTACCAGAAAATATCAGAAGTACAACCATGAGACGTCTTGATGGTGAAATGCGAGAAATTCTCTTAAGAACAGACCTGTCTGAGTATGAGAAAGTTAAGCTTTACACTGGAGTTCTTCAGCGCTTTTTAACATTGTCCAGGCAAAATGATGATGTGGAAAAGGTACCCGTTACTCCTCAAATCCCCACCTTGCTACCATCCTCCTCACCACAACCCGCACAAATACCCCTACAGGATGGGAGTGACATGGATGTTCCTGAAGTCTTAAAAGGCATCCCCAAAATAAGAAAAAGATCCAGCACCCAAAGGCTTCATGGAGTGCCCCCTAGTTCGAGTGTTGTGCGAAAAAGAAAACAGTTCTTGCTTATCTACTTTGTCCACACTGTGTATGGTTTTATAAACTGCCTAGAGCTGTTTATAAAAGTTATAAACTTCAATCAGGTCACCTCTTAGGCACTGTCATTCAAGAGTGAAGAGGCCCAGACGTTGCAGCCTCAGATGGCAAGGAAGGTGTTCCAGACCCCTAATCATTTTGGTTGCCCTTTTCCTCTGCACTAGATCAATTCATATGTGTGCAATCAATAATCAGTATACTGTATTTATTTATTTATTTACTTCTTTATTTCTATACCACCCATCTTTCCAATGGCACTCCGGGCGGTATTCAACAATTACATAACAATAAAAACAAATATCAAATAAATCAACCAATTAAAAAATAATAATTAAAAAAATTTAAAAAATAATAAAAAAAATTATTAAAAATTATTATTAATTTTTTAATAATAATAGTGTTGCTAGAGCAGATTTGAGAAGAGGTATTAAAAAACCAAAGGCGGATTATAAGAAGAAGATTGAGGCTTGTTTTTACAGTAATAATAATGTGAGGCAAATGTGGCAAGGGGTTCAGCAAATCACTAGTTATAGATCTAATCATGCTGCCCCTTCTGCAGGAAATGCTTCTTTGGCTGAAGAACTGAACAATTTTTTTGCTAGATTTGAGACAGAAAAAACAGAGGTATTTACATTACAGCAATCAGTACAGTCTAGCCACTTCCTTCTTGTTGAGACGTGGGAAGTGAGAAACATCTTGAGATCTGTGAACCCAAGGAAAGCTGCAGGACCTGGTGGCATTTCTGGTCGGGTGATTAGGGAGTGCGCAGAGCAGTTGGCTGGAGTTTTTACTGAAAATTTTAACCGGTCTTTAGCCCAGTCAACTATTCCATCTTGTCTGAAGGCCTCCATTATTGTTCTGATAAGTTTAAAATTGTTTCTTAAAAATATTGCCAATGCAGCATTCTGATGAGTTTTGGTGGTTCTTTAAAAATTCCCACGCTGAGTTAGTTATATAGCAAAAGGTTTATTAAAGACAGATAGAGATACAACACAGAACACATACAGTACAGAAAATAGGTTGGTAGACATCTTAGCTTAAGGGTCCAAGGGCCCCTTAAGGTTCCAAGACATAGCACAGGCCAGACGGTTCGATCTGCCTTGCTGTCCTGGACAAAGGACTAAATGACTTTCCATGATTTTTATAGTTTTCTGTGAGGTTGTATGATCTAAGACTGACGTATTTTGTACGCCCCTGCACGTGCCCACAAGTGCCTGTTCATTAGCGCATGTTCTTGGCCTATAGCCATTTGTCCATCAAAGCCTAGAATGACCTGACCCTATTTCCAAGGCATAGTTCAAAGTTGGTTCCTTATTCCTGGCTAACCGCCATGTTGTTATTCAGGAGATCGGCACCCAGGCACTGTAAGAGATCGTGCCAAGTCTCTGCTGTTATGCCAAGCTTTGCCGGGTCATTTTGACCTTATACCTTGTCAGCATATTTGGGTCTGTTAATATTTTAATGCTTATAATATATTTTGATTTTCCCCCCTCATGCTTATCAAATCCTAACAGTTCCACTGCCAAAGAAGCCATCTACTAACAGCTTAAATGATTATAGACCAGTGGCACTTACCTCCATTGTAATGAAGTGTCTGGAACGATTAGTCCACCAGCATATTACCTCTTGACTCCCATGCACGTTTGATAAATATCAGTTTGCTTACAGAGCAAATAGATCCACGGAAGATGCTATAGATATCACCTTTCACACTGCTCTTACCTATCTGGAGCTGCGGGGGACCTATGTAAGGATGCTCTTCGTGGACTTTAGCTCTGCTTTCTATACAATTATACCTCACAAGCTGATATCCAAACTTAAGGACCTTGGTTTCTGTAATTCCATCTGTGCCTGGATCATGGATTTCTTATCAAATCGCTCACAGAGGGTCAGATTAGGAAACCACGTCATCAGCCCTCACTCTCAACATGGGTACTCCACAGGGCTGTGTACTGAGCCCACTACTGTTCAGTATTTACACCTCTGACTGCACTCACACTCGTCCTGAAAATAAAATAATCAAGTTTGCCGATGACACAAGAGTAGTGGGACTCATCTCTGGTGGAGATGAGTCCGCCTACCGAGAGGAGGTGCATCGGCTGCTACGGTGGTACAGAACTAACAATCTGATAATAAATATCAATAAGACCAAAGAGCTTATAGTGGACTACCGAAAAAGGGAAACCAGACACTCAGCTCTTGATTACTGATGGAGTTTGTGTAGAGTGGGTGACGGACAGTAGGTTCTTAGGAGTCGTTCTACAGGAGGATTTGACCTGGAGTTCCAACACTGAAGCACTATATCTTCTGAGACTTCTCAGGAGGGAACAACTGTTGGTAACCTTCTAGCGGGGTTTTATAGAAAGCACCATCACTTACTGCCTCTGTCTCTGGTTCGCCAGTTGCACAGTGGCAGATAGAAGGGCACTCCAGAAGGTTATAAACACTGCTGAGAGGATAGTGGGCTGTCCTCTTCCTCCTTTGGAAGACATCTAGAATTCTAAGAGACCCTTCACATCCTGGCCACCAGTTTTTGGACTGTTGCCGTCTGGCAGGAGATACAGGTCTCTTAGGTCAAGGACAAATAGACTAAAGAACAGTTTTTATCCCAGAGCGGTATCCAAGTTAAACGTGACAGTTTTAGAACCATCTTAATCAGTTTTTAAGTAATGTTTTAAATTTTGTAAGCGATTTTAAGAGTTTTTAATATCTTGTATGGTGTTTTATGTGTTTTGTATGGTTCCTTGTTTAGAGTGTGTTGTGGAACAGCACTCTAATTTCGTTGTGCATATCTTGCATATGCATAATGACAATAAAACTCTATTCTATTCTAATTGTGGCAAGATGGAGGAAGAGAACCAAAAAAAATGCCACCACTCCTCAAAAAAAACCCCTAATGCTCACCAAATGCCTCTCTGAAAAGCACGGTCTTTAGCGCTTTTTTGAAGGCTGGCAGGAACTGTGCAAGGCGAATCTCACTTGGCAGTTTGTTCACTGAGAAGGCCCCAGTTTTGAGTAATCAATTTCTGGACCTCCCTGGGAGGGGCCACCCAAAGTGAGAGCGCCTGCGATGTTCTGGTGGACGAGGCCTCTGTTGACCTCAGGGAGATCCGCTCTGTCAGGTTCTCATGTCCCAAGCCGTGGAGGGTTTTGGAAGTCAAAACCAGTACCTTGAACCTTATCCGGGACACAAGGGGCAGCCAATGCAAACGAGCCAGAACTGGGGTGACGTGTTCATATCTGCCCATACCAACCACCAGTCTGGCTGCCACATTTTGTACCCACTGTAGTCTCCGAGTAAGGGTCAAGGGCAGTCCCAGGTAGAGTGTGTTGCAACAATCTATCCTCAAGATCACAAGCATCTGCCACATGTTTTGTTTATTTTGTTTTCTTTTGGTTTTCTTTGCCCATTATATACCAGGTGTCCAGAATATGTAATCAATTACCTCAGAGAGTTAGTCCTTGGCTCAGAACCTTTCAGCCAATTAAAAATATTACATTTTAACATACACAAACATAGTATGAAATCTTAACATGGATTATTGAACAAGGATTGTGTGGTTTTTTTCCCACAGTCCAGATTTTTGAAAGGCTTTTCAAAGCAGTGGGTCCTAATGTGTGTAGAAAGGACAACCAGAATGACAGAAACACAGTTCTCAGTTTTGACATTCATAGAATCATAGAGTTGGAAGAGACCTCAAGGGCCATCTAGTCCAACCCCCTGCCATGCAGGAAGCGGGTGTGGGTCCTGCGATGCCTAGCAAGATGTCCATCTCGACTGAACCTCTTTCCACACTCCAGACATTCAAATGGCTTCTCGCCTGTGTGGATTCTGTGATGGCTAGCAAGGTGTTCACCTCGAGTGAACCTCTTTCCACACTCCAGACATTCAAATGGCTTCTCGCCTGTGTGGATTCTGTGATGGCTAGCAAGGTGTCCAGCTTGACTGAACCCTGTAGGAATGCTCCCCTGAGAGATATTAGATATTAATATGCACAGATATTAATGATCCAGTAAGCTTCCTGCACAGCATTCTGGGGGGCCTTATTGACTCTTTCTCCTGCACGGGAAAGCCCTGGGAGAGGGGAAATAGAGTCCCTAAGATTAAGATGCAGGAAGCAGATAACTGACTATCTTGTCCTTCCATTCTGGCCACAAGGAACAAACAGACCATTAATGATTACCCTCACGTCATGGGATGGGATAGCAAGCTGCTAGGGTATCAATCATTACCATCCCTCGCTAGGTGACATGTCCACGTCACAGAAAGCCCTCCCCAGGAGTCCATCAAGCCAATGACAGGCTGACACCTAGGACACCACACAATATCTGTAACTCCGCCTCTTACAGCTAATAAAGGTGTGCCTTGCAAGCCTGCTCGGAGAAGAGAAGAGCATGGCAGCCTGACACTTGAACCCAACCCCCGTGTCTGTGTAGGTTATTTCCCTACATATGGCGCCCAACGTGGGGCCTCCTTAAGGGCATGCAAACTCCTGAGACTGACTGAGACGCAGACCCTCCCAAGAAGCAAGGAACCGGCTCAAATCCCCATCCAACCCGGCCGTGAAGAGGCTGAGTGCACTAAATCATCCACTGGATCCCAAAGGTAAGGATGGGAGCTGTTTTCTCAGAGTTAGAAAACGGAATTGGAAATGAGCTGGGAAATTTAGTTCAGAAATCAGGGTTTTGCAAGACATGGGTAACCCTAGGAGAGCATCTGCAGGCAGAAGCTTTCATTCAGGAGGAGAATGCGTGGGAATGCAGGCCAGGAGGAGAATTGGCTTCACTTTTAAGGCCTTTAGAAGCCATGCCAATAAGAGTACAGCCTTTGCCCACAGTCCCTAAGGTGGTATCAGGGGGGCAGGAAAAGATTTGCGTCAGCCAAGAAGTCAGAGCAGAGTCTGGGCAACCCCTGGGATGGGATAGCAAGCTGCTAGGGTATCAATCATTACCATCCCTCGCTAGGTGACATGTCCACGTCACAGAAAGCCCTCCCCAGGAGTCCATCAAGCCAATGACAGGCTGACACCTAGGACACCACACAATATCTGTAACTCCGCCTCTTACAGCTAATAAAGGTGTGCCTTGCAAGCCTGCTCGGAGAAGAGAAGAGCATGGCAGCCTGACACTTGAACCCAACCCCCGTGTCCGTGTAGGTTATTTCCCTACAGAACCCCTTTCCACACTCCATACATTCAAATGGCTTCTCGCCTGTGTGGATTCTGTGATGACTAGCAAGGTGTTCACCTCGACTGAACCTCTTTCCACACTCCAGACATTCAAATGGCTTCTTGCCTGTGTGGATTCTGTGATGCTTAGCAAGGCTTCCAGATTCACTGAACCTCTTTCCACACTCCAGACATTCAAATGGCTTCTCGCCTGTGTGAGTCCTGTGATGGCTAGTAAGGTGTCCAGCTCGACTGAACCTTGTATAAAGGAAGTAATTTGTTCCAATATAAAATATGTTAAGCAATTTTTCCTTTATACAAAGTTCCCACAGTTATGCATTGAAAATGGAGTAACCCCTTTTTTTATGTTTTACGGATATTCCCTATAGGCGATTCTTTTAAGCAAATTTCCACTATCTCCAGAATATTTTATGTTGTACAAATTTTATGTTATACAAACTGTTTGTTATACAAGGGTCCACTGTATTAAATTATATCACAATATTTCTGACAGAAATATAGGGTAGGAGGAGAAGGAGGGGTTATTTTATTCGATCAGGCCCATTACTCCCCAAAAAGGGGGGTCAGTTTCCCCCTCTCCTTCTCCTCTTTCCTCATCTGCACATTTAATTAGCATACTCTCTGTTCCTTCCTCCAAGTCATTAATAAAGATATTGAACAGCACTGGACCCAGAACAGAACCCTGGGGCACCCCACTGGTCATGTCTCTCCAAGCTGAAGAGAGTCTATTTATGACCACCTTTTGGATACAATCGATCAACCAATTACAAATCCACCTAACAGTAGCACTATCTATCCCACTTTCTACTAACTTCTTTATAAGAATACAATGGGGGACCTTATTGAAGGCCTTACTGAAGTCCAGATAAGCAATATCCACAGCATTCCCCTCATCCAACAGGCCTGTACCTTGTATAAAGGACTACGTCTGTGAAGATTCTCAGTCATCCAGGTTCGTTTAACTGGGAGTTGAGTCATGGCTACTGGACTTCTTTTTTGAGAGACAGAAACGTTTCGCTGTTCATCCAAACAGCTTCATCGGTCTGAATACAGCTAGTGCAAGAGACCTTCTTATAGTCAGCTTGACCTCTTGTCCCCTGGTCTGATTGGCTCATAAGATGAACAAAGCCTGAATAGGCTCGTTAGGGAGACATTAGTGTCCATGGCCTTAAGGTAAACAATGGCCTAAGGTGCTACATCCATTCCGTTAGCTTTGGTCCAGCACTCTAATCTGTCAAGGTCCTTTTGGATTTTCATCCTATCCTCCACTGTAATGGAAAGTTACAGGATTTTTTCTGGGGAAAAGTGCCTCAGACTGAATCATCTAAATTTCCCTTATTTCCTAAGGGAAAAAATTGCTACGATGTACAAGTATTTTGTGGGGCATGGTGGCTCAGTGGGCTAGAGTGCTGAAATGTCAGCACTGAAAAATCGGCCCCTTTACAGTTCAAATCCCAAGTGTCACGCAGCGGAATGAGCTCCCGCTGTTCACCCCAGCTCCTGCCAACCTAGCAGTTCAAGAGCATGTAAATGCAAATAGGTCAGTAGGCATGACAGTAAAAAAGCAGAAAGATAAACAGGGTTCCAGAAATGCATTCAACCATGGCAGCCACATGGCCATGGGCCTGAAAACAGAGGCACCCCTAGAGTTGGATATGATTAGCAGGCAAGTGTGCGGGGGGGGGGGGGGAGTTGTACCTTTTTTAAAAAAAAGTATTTCAGTTTACGAGCATGTTTCCAGAATGGACTATGCTCCTAAACCAAGGTACTACTGTAATCGCATCTGTTCTGCCCAAAAAGATAGAGACTCCAAACACCAAGATCTACAAATCACGTTCCTCAGACTACAACACCCATAGGATTAACAAATCAGCTCTCTGAACTCATGCAAATATGAACACCCAAATCCTGCCACAAACTTAGAGGCCAACTCAACCCACACATTTGTCCTGGCAAAACTTTTATTTATTTGATGTCTATGCTTCCCATCTAGATACAAATGCTACTCTGGGCAGTTTACAGCAATAAATGATACAGCACACCAGGGTAGTACTGCATTATCAGAAACATTTAAAGATGTATCATTTCAAAAAGCAAGTGAAACCTGTGGACAGTTTTATAAATGGATCTGGAACAAAAACTGGAAGAAAATTTCATGAAACTTAAAACAAAAATGTTAAATAACGTTAAGTATATATCAAAAAAGAGCAAGAAATTGTCTGTAACAGGGTTGATTTACAAAGCTGTGCACTGCTAATAATGTTGAGATCAACCATTTATACGATGCCCCCTCCCCTTTAGCCCCTTCCCCACCTTCCCCTATCGTTTATAAGAAAACACAATAAAACTACCATAAAAAAGAGAGAATGCCTAATTCTTAGTTTTTACTTCCTTGTCTTCTTTCAAGACTGGAGCCCCCTGGGGGAACAGTGAGTGATTCGGGCTGGCCTAGGGAGGAGAAGGCACTCTGACAGGTACAGAATTAAACCACCACAAAGAATATCAAAGGCTCCTTCCCTTGTTCCTCAGCACAGGTGATCTATGCCACCTTTTGCCAACAGTGTTCCTCTGCACTCTAGAATGGACAAAAAGAGCAGTCTCTACAAAAACAGGTAATAAAATGGGTGGTTTCTGTGTTTGTAATATCACAAACTTGACCACAGAAGCCACAATCAAATGCTTAAAGCATTCTCTGGGTGGCTTACAATTCAGGATACAAATTGCACACACACCAACACCAGCAAGCTGGGAACTAATTTTCCTGATCTTGGCAGAATAGAAGGCTGAGTAAACCATGAGCCTGCTACCTGGGGTTGAACTCCCCAGGTCTTCAGTACAGTTATGGCTGCAGTACATCAGTTTATTATGTATTTCATTCTGTATTCCATGTGTGCCTCCTCCAGTTTTGTGGCTGGAAAAACTATTTCAGGTCAAATCCAGTCCAGTCCAGTCAATTGATCTTGATAAATCTATTTCAGGGCACTTTATGGAATCTACCATCTCTCTCTCTGTGTGTGTTGTGTCGTTACAGTCGTATCTTAATGTAAATTGGTGACAATTCCAATTGAAACTAACTTTGCTCTGACAAGTTTATAGTTTCCCAACAGTGTGAGTATTTTTATGTGAATCAAGAGACATGCTATGACTGAAGCTCTTTCCACATACCATGCATTCATATGGTTTCTCCCCTATATGTGTTCTTTGATGGGAATGAAGCTGACTGCGATGACTGAAGCTCTTTCCACATTCCATGCATTCATATGGTTTCTCCCCTGTATGTGTTCTTTGATGGGAACGAAGAGTACTGCTCTGACTGAAGCTCTTTCAAAACTGTGAGCAAAACATTTCCCTCTTGGTATTTCTATGGTTTCTCTCCTGTGTGGATTCTCTTATGATTGACAAGGTGCAAATTCTGAGTAAAATATTTCCCACAATCCCCACATTTGTAGAGTTTTTCTCCTGTATGAACTCTCTTATGACTCACAAGTCGTGACTTTTGAGCAAAACATTTTCCACATTCCTGGCATTTGTATGGTTTCTCTCCTGTGTGGATTCTCTTATGACTTCTGAATGCTGATTTATCTGCAAAACATTTCCCACACTCCTGGCATTTGTATGGTTTCTCTCCTGTGTGGATTCTCTTATGATTAGCAAGGTAGGAATTCTCAGTAAAACTTTTCCCACAATCCTCACATTTGTAGGGTTTTTCTCCTGTGTGGACTCTCTTATGACTCACAAGCCGTGACTTTTGAGCAAAACATTTCCCACATTCCTGGCATTTGTATGGTTTCTCTCCTGTGTGGATTCTTTTATGATTTCTGAATGCTGATTTATCTGCAAAACATTTCCCACACTCCTGGCATATGTACGGTTTCTCTCCTGTGTGGATTCTCTTATGACTTCTGAATGCTGATTTATCTGCAAAACATTTCCCACACTCCTGGCATTTGTACAGTTTCTCTCCTGTGTGGATTCTCTTATGATTAACAAGGTGGGAATTCCGAGCGAAACGTTTCCCACAATCCTCACATTTGTAGGGTTTTTCTCCTGTGTGGACTCTCTTATGACGCACAAGCAGTGACATTCGAGCAAAACATTTCCCACACTCCTGGCATTTGTAAGGTTTCTCTCCTGTGTGGATTCTCTTGTGATTCACAAGATGTGAACTTTGAGCAAAACATTTCCCACACTCCTGGCATTTATATGGTTTCTCTCCTGTGTGAACTCTCTTATGAATTATGAATGTTGATTTATCTGTAAAACATTTCCCACAATCCTGGCATTTGTATGGTTTTTCGCCTGCATGTATTCTCTTATGAATCACAAGGTGTGATTTTTGAGCAAAACATTTCTCACATTCCCGCATTTGTATGGTTTTTCTCCTGTGTGGATTCTCTTATGATTCACAAGCTTTGAACTGTGAGCAAAGCATTTCCCACATGCATGGCATTTGTATGGTTTCTCTCCTGTGTGGATTCTCTTATGTCTCACAACCTGTGCTTTTCTATCAAAACATTTCTCACATTCTTGGCATTTGTATGGTTTCTCTCTCTGTGTGGATTCTTTTATGACTAACAAGATGTGAATTTGCAGCGAAACCTTTCCCACAATCCTGGCATTTGTATGTTTTCCCTCCTGCCTGGACTCTTTCGCAATGCACAATGTGCCCCTTCCGATTTAAACATTTCCCAGACTCTTCATTAACAAAGCACTTCTTTCCAATGTGGATTCTTTGGTGAAGCATCAGCGCTACCTCGTAGTTGTTGGGTTCGTCAGACTAGAAGAACTAGGGTCAGGCAACTTGTGCCTGTCCCCCGTTCTGACCCCTCAGCTATCTGCCACGTGTCTGGGAGTCCTCCCACCAGCGCCCCCAATCTTGCCTGTCTCCTATTGAACGCCAGGTCGGTGCATAACAAAATCCCCATTATTCATGACACCATCGCGGATGCCCACACCGACCTGGCGTTCATTACCGAGACCTGGGTGGGCACAGAGGGGGGGGCTTCCCTCGCCCTGCTGTGCCCGCCCGGGTACTTGGTGGAGGGAGTGGGAAGATTGGGGGGTCAAAAGGGAGGAGGGGCCGCGATCGTGTACAGGGACTCTTTTCATGTTAGCAGGGC
The DNA here is from genome assembly GCA_037367245.1 of Phrynocephalus guinanensis. Taxonomy (NCBI): domain Eukaryota; kingdom Metazoa; phylum Chordata; class Lepidosauria; order Squamata; family Agamidae; genus Phrynocephalus; species Phrynocephalus guinanensis. Next base: position 1,151,049 of record CM074744.1, read on the forward strand.
CTCGACACTGGTCAGCCAGGGGCTTGAGGTACTTCACCTGTTGGTGGGTCAGCGGGACAGACTTGGCATTGTGCTGGGCTACCGAGCTCCCCGCAACCCAGCACAATCCCTTCCAGAGCTCACGGAGTTTATCGCCGCTGCTCTGTTGAGGTCCCCACGCCTTCTGGTGGTGGGTGACTTCAACGTGCATGTGGGCGGTGGACTTTCCGGTGCTGCCCTAGAATTCATGGAATCCATGGCTTCCATGGGTCTGTCCCAGCATGTTTTATGCCCCACCCACAGGTCCGGTCACACCCTGGATCTGGTTTTTACCTCCATGTCGGGGGCTTCGTGTCTGGAGGTGGGGAACATTGTTTCCTTGCCTGTGTCATGGACAGACCATCACCTGCTCTCTTTTTTCCCCTGCCGATCCCGGCCCCTCCCCGCGGGGACCATCGGGCCCTTGTTTTGGCCCGCCCCCGGAGGCTCATGGACCCCCAGCGGTTCGGTGAGCTCTTCGGGGGGTTACCTGGTGGCATGACTGGCGCTCCGGCCGAGGATGTGGCTAACCTTTGGTACGAAACAGCTGCCCACACCTTAGACCGGATCGCCCCTAAGCGCCTCCTCCGATGCCGAGCCCGGCCTTCCCCCTGGTATACCAGGGAGCTAAGGGCGATGAAGCAAGAGAGGAGGAGGCTAGAGCGCAGCTGGAGGAAAACCCGCACGGCATTGAGCAAGGCTGCCGTTGATGCCCAGACTAGTCGCTATACCATCGCGATAAGGGAGGCCAGAACATCCTTTACCTCCCTGAGAATTGCTGAGGCCTCGAACCGCCAGGCGGAGCTTTTCCGGGTGGTTCGGGACCTCAGCAATCCTAGTCTGGCCAGGCCTCCTCCTACTGATTTCAGTAGTGAGCAGTTCGCAGCCTTTTTTCGAACCAAAATAGAGGCCATCCGTGCTGGCTTTGACTCCGGTTGCAGTGGCCCTGCCTCGCCACCCCCAGTTGCTGGTCCGCCTTCGCCGCCTCGGTTGGATGAGCTTGGGCCTGTTTCTGCTGTCGAGGTCTCCAAGGCTATGGTGCATTGCCGGCCTGCCGCCACTCCTTTCGACCCTTGCCCCGCCTGGCTAATTAGAGCTGCCAGAGGGACCATGGCCGAATGGGCTTCTGTCATCGCCACCGCCTCCTTCAGCGAGGGGGTTTTTCCCTCTCGCCTGAAGGAGACGGTGGTAAAGCCCATTCTTAAAAAACCGGGCCTGGCGGTGGACGATCTTTCAAACTATCGCCCTATCGCCAACGTCCCGTTCATGGGCAAGGTGATCGAGAGGGTGGCGGCGGTCCGGCTGCAGTCATACCTGGAGGATCGGCAGTGCCTCGATCCTTGCCAGTCCGGGTTCAGGCCCCGCCGGGGTACCGAAACAGCTTTGGTCGCCCTGCAAGATGACCTTCTCCGGGCGGCCGACAGGGGGTGCTCTACCCTGTTGGTTCTCCTGGATCTGTCAGCGGCCTTTGATACCGTCGACCACGGTATCCTGTTGGACCGGCTCTCCGAGGTCGGAATTGGAGGCACTGCTCGCAGTTGGCTCCGTTCCTTCCTGGAGGGCCGGCCACAGTACGTACAGCATGGGGGGGAGTTATCGGCCCCTTGGATCCTCCCTTGTGGGGTCCCCCAGGGGTCATCTCTTTCCCCCATGCTGTTTAACATCTACGTAAGGCCGCTGGCGGGGGTCGTCAGGAGTTTTGGAGTCTGCTGTCATCAGTACGCTGATGACACGCAGCTCTATCTCTCCTTTACCACCTCTGCTGTGGAAGCTGTGGAGGTCCTCGACGGGTGCCTTGAGGCCGTACTGGCTTGGACCGGGGCGAACAGGCTTAAGCTCAACCCCGAGAAGACGGAGGTTATGTTCTTCGGGGGCTCGTCGTCGGGGTACGGTGGCCCCCTCCCTTGCCTGGGGGGAGTTTCCCTCCAGCTTGCGGAGAGGGTGCGGAATCTGGGTGTGCTCCTGGACCCGGTGCTTACCATGGAGGCCCAGGTGGCGTCGGTGACCAGGTCCGCCTATTACCATCTCCGTCGGATCGCCCAGATCCGCCCGTACCTCGACGCGAACTCCTTGAGAACAGTGGTCCAAGCTCTGGTGATCTCGAGGCTGGACTACTGTAACGCCCTCTACATGGGGTTGCCCTTGAATCTCCTCCGGCGGCTGCAGCGGGTACAGAATGCAGCGGCCAGGCTGGTGGTTGGTGTGCGTCGTTATGACCACATCACCCCAGCCTTGGTCCGCCTGCACTGGTTGCCCGTTGCGGCCCGGATTAGATTCAAGGTCCTGGTTTTAGTTTATAAAACCCTCCATGGCTTAGGACCAGACTACCTGGCAGAGCGGATCGCTCAGCGATCAACCTCGGCCCGTCCCGTTCGGCAGGCGCGAGCGCACTTGCTCCGGGTCGTCACCCCTTGGGAAGCCCGGAGGACGCGGACTCGGACCCGGGCTTTCTCTGTGGCGGCCCCCAGCCTCTGGAACTCCATCCCCAGTGAAGTGCGCTCTGCAGAGTCCCTGCTGGCCTTCCGAAAGGCTTTAAAAACCTATCTCTTTCGGGAGGCCTTTGGCGATGTTTAATCTACTTATTTTTTTTTCTTTTTCTTTTGGCCCGCCATCGCAATCTGTTTCCCTCACAAGAGAAGTGCTGCTTAGGTTTTAATCTGTATAGCGTGATTATTCGTCGTGTCTTGTCGTATTTTTAATATTTCTTTGTATCTTTGTCTGGCTATTGTAGCCTGTGTTAGCCGCTTAGGGTACTTGTAGATAAGCGGGATACAAATCCAATAAATAAATAAATAATAAATAAATACCTTCATGGCAAAAATTTTACCACACGCACTACATTTGCATGGGTTCTCTGGAATGCAGCTGTCCTTTTCTGTGTGGGTTCTCTGGCATCCAGGAACTTCTAATTTATGCGTAAAACTCTTTCCAGGTTGGGGGTATATCTTTTTTCCCCACCAGCTATCTCTGAGAAAGGAAAAATCCAGAAGACACAGCGCTGAAGAGTCAGACAGATCTACGGGAGGAAAAAAGAATGGCTTAAGTGAATTTTGATGCAAATAAATCGGTTAAGTTTTTAAGTGCCACAACATTTTGTCCCTTTTTCCTCCTTATTTTTTCCAGTCACATGCACTGACATATATGAGAGTTCGCCGCTCTCCCCCTTTCATTTCCCTATCAGCACGAACAACAGATACCTTTATTGCTTTAAATACTCAACTACCATATCCATCAAGATAATATTAACAGTCTCTAAATAGCTGGTTCCTCTGTCTCCTCAAGAGGGGAGATGAAGGAGTTAAAAGAACAATTGGCTAAATCCTCTGATTTTCCCAAGACTCTGCTAGATGGTTCTTGCAGCATTACCTTGTATTGCCCCTAGCCCTTTCACAGGCTATAGACACGCACCGCCTCTCATTTTGCTATTTCGGTGCCACCAACTAGCTTCTCTAGTAAATTAATATTTTCAGACTGTTTTTAATTGAATAAAGATAAAATAAGTTTATTTATTACAAAGTAGAATCCAAAGTATAAAGGGTAACGTGTTAGTTAGGTTATAGACAAAGTTGAACACATGCACACCCTGTTCTTATGTTACAGACACTCAACACTTTCCTCACATAAGTTCTAAAACCCTATATCTTCTCTCTCTAGTCCTTAACTGTCTCTCAATCAGACCCTATCTGACTCTCTCTCTCAGTTTAAGTCCCTATCTGAATTATTCTGTACTGGGCTGAGCCTTAAAACCCCTCAGGCTCCTCCTCCAAACTCTCCCACTGGTCAACAACCAACCAATCAACATAGAAACGTCTCATAAATTATTCATCACAAAGGGGTAAATGCACAGTTCTTTGTGTGTCATCTTCCGACAACTAACTCTCTCTCTCTCTCTCTCTCTCTCTCTCTCTCTCTCTCTCTCTCTCTCATATATGTGGTCTTCTCTGGGGAGGCAGTTCCCCACCACCATGAGGGTGAAAGCTCCCACTGTGGTGTGGGTTTCTCCATGCTCTCCTTTCTCTCTCCATGTGGGCTCTTCCCTCTCTGACTTTCTTTTTTCCTCCACTCCCTCCTTTCCCACTCTCCCCAAGAAAAGGGCTTTCTGGGTGGTTGATAATTCTGTTTTCTGCCTCCTCCTTAGGTAAAATGGGTTCTTCCCACCCATGAGTCCACGAGTTCTCTATCCATATCTATTCTCGTCCCTCCACTAATAGTTGCCCTTGATTCCTCGTTTCCACTGTACCAGCTTCTCCCTTTTTTCACTCCTTCTACCCCTTTTCCACTTTCCTCCCTGTTTACTCTTCCCTATTTTCTTCCCCTCTCCTTCTCCATTTCCAGTTTTCCTGCCTTTTTCTTTATCCCTTCCCACTCATGTTCAACAGGGGGCTACTCTTTTCCCTCCATTTCTCTCTCAGTTTCTCTGGGGGTTGGGCTCCCTCCATCTGACAGGGTACAGGGGACCACACTCTGGCACAAGGTGTTCCTTTTCTGACCGCTTTCCCACAATCCCTCTAAGAAAACTCATAGAAGTGGCTTTCTATTATGACATCATTTTGTATTGCTATGGCTCTGGTCCCGTTAGTTCCAAGGTGTTTCCCAGAGAACAAGGCCGAGGAGAGGAAAACGAACGCAGACTTCTCAGTTCACCTCATAACATTTTAGCATATCCTTTGAGCTGCTCTAAAATGGGGTCTGGGTTAGGGTTTCTGCTTTAGCCTCTACCAGTAGACATGGGCACGACTTGGCGAAATTCTCATTTCCCGTTTCCGTTCGTCGTTTCCGTTAGGGAACGGAAACGGTAACGAGAATTACTCCGCTCCAGCTCAAACCCGAACCAATAAAAGATAAATTGGGTTTGATTTGTCGTTGTCGTTCATGGCATCGCGGCAATCGCGCGATGCCAAGCGGCACAGAAAAAAAGTATTTTTTTTTAAAAAAAACCTGATTCCCGGCCAAAAAAGCAAGCGAAAATATGCCTGCCTGAGGACACCTACCAGAGGGGTGATTTCTGGGGGGGGGGGTCCCCGGCCTCCCCCCCTCTCCTGTCCTGGGCTGCTCTGGTAGCAGGCTGGGGGGGCATCCTCGTCGTCTCCATTTGCCATGCGGTGGGGGGGGGATCCAAAATGGCGACTGCAATATTTATTTTTAAATCGTGGTCCAAAACCCCACCAAAGCACAACAGAAACATGCGAAAATTAGGTATTTTAAATGCTTGAATTTTTACAGTAGCAGCAGTGGGTTTTTCTTGCAATAAAACATCTCCATTGATTTTATTTTATTTTTATTTTTATTTTTTTACACCTGCGCAATGATGGGCTGGCCATGGGATGGGACCATGCAATTTTTTTGACCCATTCCACCAATCGCATGGGCAGGTTTTGACTGACACTTCTGATGTGCAAGAGGTTATAAAAACCCGAGGCACCTTCCGGAATTCGCAGTCTGCTCTTGGATGTGGTGGAGGGTGGAGGGCTGTGTGGTGTGGCTGCTGATTTGCTTTTGATTTTGCTGTATTCGAATTTGGAGGGAGGGAGGCTTAGATTTAAGTTAGGCAGGCAGGCAGGGAAATATTGAATTTAGACAATAGTTCTTTTCCTTGATTCCCTGCTGGCTGCAGCTTCGCAGCAGTTTATCCTTTTTTCCCCTCTGGCAGTTTGAGAGGATTTTTTTTGATTGGTTAAAGGGGGGACGTTCGACTGGGAGGGGGAGGAGGTGTGGATTTATTTCAAAAATATACAATCTATATACTCTACCATTTATTTTCTATTTTCCCAACCTTAATTTGCTTCCCAGTTGCTTGCAGTGCACACACACGTTTGGCTGCAAGGCAACAAGCCAGGAGCATCTCTCTGATTATTTTACATTAATACTTACTTTACAGTTACAATATTTTTTATTACTTTCCTATTACTTACTTCATTTGTTTGTTTTTTAAACTTGTTTGTGAGTACCCTGTGCTGTTCAACAACACAGGCCCATTCTATTTAAGTGGGTCAGAAGAATTTTGAATTTTATTTTCATTCCCTGTTGAACAACTACGAGAAAACTGTTGTGCTTGATTACAAGGCAACCCTATATCTCCCTTGAGGGAAGGCTGCCTGCCCGAGTGCCCACTGATATCAGCCTTTAGATTTTGGGTTCCACTTACATTAGTCCACTGTTTGTTTGCTTGTGGTTTTGTTTACATTACATTTACATTCCCTTCTGGCCTGAGCCACTGAGACAAACTATTCTGTGCTTGATTTACAAGGCAACCCTATATCTCCCTTGAGGGAAGGCTGTCTGCCTGAGTGCCCAGCCCCCAGTGATTAATTATATTAGCCTTTTAGATTTTGGGTTCAACTTACATTAGTTCACTGTTTGTTTGCTTGTGGTTTTGTTTACATTACATTTTTACAAGGCAACCCTATATCTCCCCTGAGGGAAGGCTGCCTGCCTGAGTGCCTGCCCACTGATTCTCTGATATCAGCCTTTAGATTTTGGGTTCCACTTACATTCCTCCACTGTTTGTTTGCTTGTGGTTTTGTTTACATTACATTTACATTCCCTGCTGGCCTGAGCCACTGAGAAAAATATTCTGTGCTTTGTGGATTTACAAGGCAACCCTATATCTCCATTGAGGGAAGGTTGTCTGCCTGAATGCCTGCCCACTGATTCTGTTATCAGCCTTTACATTTTGGGTTCCACTTACATTCCGCCACTGTTTGTTTACTTGTGGTTTTGTTTACATTACATTTACATTCCCTGCTGGCCTGAGCCACTGAGAAAACTATTCTGTGCTTGATTTACAAGGCAACCCTATATATTTTTGTTGGGGGGCTGCCCACTGATTCATACCAGCCTTATTACCACCAGATTTTGGGTTCCACACATTACACCACTCTTTGTTTTTATATACTTCTGTTGTTCTTCTCTGTGTGTGTGAACTGAAGTTCAACACACAAAGGCCCACTGCATTCAAGCGGATCAGGAGAAGTGTGATATTCATTTTCATTTCATTCCCTGAACAACTAGCAAACATTTAACAACAATATCTTTCTTGGGAGGCATAATACACTGCCACTATTCGTGTGAAGCCACCTGTCCTGCTGCTGCTGCTGCCTGTCTTACAATATTATTTATTCATTACTGCAGCTCACTGTTTGTTTGTTGTGTTGTGTGTGCACCTGAACACACAGGCAGGGAGCCAGACACATTCCATTTCAGTGCATCCATCAACTTTTGATTTCCGAATTTAGAAAATTATACCAAGGGCCAGCAGGGTCACATTGCAGCTTGTACAAAAGAACACAGTGAGAGAGAAAGGGTGAAAAAAGGATAAGTTAATAGTTTGTTACTTAATAATAGAATCAGACAATCTATTTCTAATACTTTTTGAGAAATGAAAAAAAATGAAGAGGGATGGCACAGCCAGAGGGAAGGGGAGGGGAACCCCCACTAAATTAAATAGGGGCATATTTCTGAGGGAAGGCACAGGAAGTAGTGCAGATAGTGATGTTGCTGCAACTCCCTCGCCAAGCAGCAGCTCCACAACCAGCAGCAACGTACCATCTTCTGTCACTGAGGGAAGCATGGATGAGGTGATACGAATCCCTACATCACCGTCACTTTACACTCCCCCCCTTAATCAGGAAGAAGACGAGGACTCGGAGTCGGAAATGGCATCAGAATCAGAAACGGGCTCTTTGCATCTAAACATGCAAGGTTCTGAGGACCTGTTGGCAGACTTAAGGCAGGCTTCAGGCAGTGATGGAAGGAGCAGCCCTCTTTCCACCCAGAGTAGCACCAGTGACAGCAGTAGTACTCTACTTTCCAGGCAGGGCACAGGCCACACCACCACCAGCACAGCAGCGGCAGGCAATACCAGAGGGGCCAGTACTTTCCATAAGCCTCGCGGGTCTCTCTGGGAGCATTTTGAGAACAGCCCGGAAGACTTGAGGATGGTGGTGTGCAAGAAATGCGGGGTGGTCGTGCGCAGGGGGAATGACCCCAAACACCTCTCCTCAAGTGGCTTGCGCAGCCACCTCATGCGAAAGCACCCTGGGACTCTGCCTGGAACACTGTCATGCCCTGGTTCCTCAGGGAGGAACAGAGGGGAAGAAGGCATGGGGAAGGACAGAGAGAGCTCCGCTGCTGAGAGTGGGAAGAGGCAGGCCACTCTGCAGGAAGTGGTGCCGCTGTGTGGGAATTTTGTCAGCCTGCGAAATAGGGCCAATGCACAGGAGACCACCACTTGCGTGGTTGGTGAAATGGTGGCCATGAACGGGTTGCCCCTCTCCTTTGTGGAGTCATCAGGCTTCAGGCACCTGATGAAGCACGTGGCTCCATGGTACGAGCCTCCATCCCGGTGTACCTTCAGCAGGCGGGTGATTCCCTCCCTTTATGAGTCCGACAGGGACATGGTCTGGGCCTGCTGCAGGCGGCCAGAGGAAGGAAGATCCACTTCACTTCCGACCTCTGGACCGGTGGGCACCACGGATACCTCTCTCTGACAGCTCATTGGTGGCAACCCAAGGAAGTCCTGGACCCCAGGGCATCCCAAGAACAGCTGCAGGGGGGAGCCACAAGGGAGCACCCCAAGAGGGTACAGGGTGGTGCTTCTCCAGGCACAAAGCATGGAGGACAGTGCCAAAGGCATCCACATTGCTGAGGTCCTCAAGGCAGCAATGCGAGAGTGGGGATTGGGAACCGAGGGGCAGGTCAATCGTGGATTCATGGTTACTGACGCGGGCCGTAACATGATCAACGCTGTTGATAGGGCAGGGTTCCAGGGCATCGTGTGCGCAGCACACAAACTGCATCTAGTGGTGGGCGATGCCATTGGGCTGGGAGCTCCGAGGGACTCCTGGGATGACGGGACCCTGGAGACCAAGGCCTTGCTGGACAAGTGCAGGAAAATCATCGGGCACTTCTCACGCAGCGTCAAGGCATCCAGGATGATGCGTGAAAGGCAGGCGGAGACGGACCGACCAGAGCACGTCCTGATCCAGGACGTGACCACCCCGGTGGAACTCCGCCTACGAAATGGTCAAGCGCTTGGTGGAGCAGAGGCAAGTGGTGGAATACGTCATGTCAACCACTCCCGTCCTGCATGAGGGAAGGGAGTTGGACATTGGTGCTACCGAGTGGCTTGCCCTCTCCCAGATGGTGGGTATCCTGCAGCCGTTTGAGGAGACCACCCACGTCCTCAGCAGCTACAACGCCAGCCTGGGCCATGTACTCCCCCTGGTAAATGCCCTTCGCCAACGCCTAGAGGCCACTATCCGGGAAGAAGCCAATCTTCTCCCAAAGAGCAGGGCCTTGGCAGACAGGCTGCTGACCGGCGTGGATACCCGCCTTAGCCCACTGAGGAGGGAAAAGGTGTACCAGACGGCATGCCTGTGTGACCCTCGCGTCAAGGGTTCCCTGGTGGGCAGCGCTGCCGACCTAAACACCTGGAAGACAGAGCTATGCCGTCAAGTCTGCAGGACTGCCTCAAATCAAGCCCAGGCATTCCCGAGGGCGCACGGAAGCCAGAGCGATCCAGAAGAGGAATCCTCGCAGGGATCCTTTTCCCTCCTGTACTCCAGGAGCTTACACCCAGAGACCAGATTCCGTACCAGCAGCCAACTACCTGGCCTCTACCCTAGCCATGGCAGTCTCCTCCTCAGTGGAGGCAAGGGAGGAAGAAGAACCGGACCCCGCTCTGACCATGGTGAGGGAGTACATGGCCAAGCCCCTCCAACCCCTCTCCTTGGAACCACTCCACTACTGGGCCAGAAAGGCAGACCTCTGGCCTGCTCTTTCGACTCTGGCGTTGGACCTCTTGTCCATCCCACCCACCAGTGTCCAGAGTGAGCGTGTCTTCTCCCACATGGGAGATGCACGTTGGGACTACCCCAACACTCCAAGACCTACGTCCAAAGTCGTTCTGCCATGGGTTGCTTCAAAACGGGCCTCCCTTGCTCTAACATCCGCTAACAGAGCAACACTTATGCCTGCCTGCCTGCAATTACGCCTGCCTCCCAGCTTGGCTTCCTCCCTGCAAGCCTAACTTCCTGCCTGCAAGCCTGCCTACAAGCCTACCTGCCTGGCTGGCCCTGTCCCTACCTGCCTAAGTGCCTGCCTGCCTGCCTGCCTTCCTGTATTCCCACTGAATTTGAAGGGTTCTATAACTGCCCAATTTTTCTAGCCCTTGCCTGGCTCCAAACCAGCAAGGACCACTCAAAGTGTCATATGGAAGGGTCTGTGTTGGCCCAATTTTTCTAGCCCTTGCCTGGCTCCAAACCAGCGAGGACCACTCATTCAATGTTTTTAATTTTGACCCGGACAAGACTGTTGGGGTTGCAGCTGTGCAAATTCCTCTAACCCTAACCCTAACCCAAACAACGCCTGTATGCCTCCCATCCTAACATACATTAGCGCGACGCGGTTGTTCCTGGCTGTCTGCTCTCTCTGTCTATATGAGTGCTTGCCCTGCCTGAATGCTTTGCCTGCCTGCCTGCCTTCCACCTTTGTCTGCCTGAATGCCTGTAATTCCGCTGCATGTATGGATGTGGGCTACATAATTTGCCCAGGTTTCAAAGGGCTTCTCTGGTCTTTGAAACAGCCCAGGAATATTTTTTCTAGAATCAGTGTTGGACCAATATTTCCCCGTTGGCCATGGCTGGTCTAGTACACCCCACTACCTGCCCTCCTTGGTGCGTTCCTCCCTTCCCTTGGGTTTTGGAGCCACTCTGCTTACAAAGTGGTCAGGATGCACTTTACAATGACCTACCTCAAAGACTCACTGATTAGCAGGGGCCTAGCTGTCCTCCTTACAGTCTTAAAGAAATAGCCCTGTTCTCCTGCTTCCACTCTGTCTACTGGGTTGACGAAACTCGGTCTCCTGGGTTGCAGAAACTCTGCCTCCAAAGGCAGAAGAAACAAAACAATCCTCCCTTCTGGCACTTTGGCTTTGTGCCTTCCCTAGCCTTCCCTCTGCCTACCTGTCTGCCTGTCAGGCTCCTGGGCCGGGACACCAAAGCTTGGAGAATGCCTTCCAGTGGCTTCTCCTTCAGCCTCCCCTACTCGGTCCTCTGGGTTGCAAAGCACTGTGACTCACTAAGAAGGGCTGAAAACCGCTTGTAGTTGCACACAGCTTTGAAGAGGCAGCACGCTGCTTTGCTGGCCTTTGGGCAGCCCGTACTCAAGCCAGCTAGCTCCTTTGGATACTCGAGCTGGCAATGCTCCTCCCGTTCGCATGCCCTGTGGCCTCAGACTCAGGCTAAGTGGCCCCCGCCACTCTTTCCTCTGGGCTGCAATACACTGTGGCTCACTAAGAAGGGAAATGTACTTGCGTGCTGGCACTCTGTCACCATTTACAAATAGAAGAGTTTCTTAGAAAGTTCCAGGCTTGGTTCTTGGTGGGTACTGTGATTCACTACGAAGGGCATTGTACTCAATTGCTGGCAGTTTGCCAGCGTACCAGCACACAGCTGGGAAGGAAGAGTCAGACTCAGAGTCTGGCTTGCTGTCCTTTCGGCAGCCTGTACTCACGGCTGTTGGCCTCCCCTACTCAGGCCCTGTGGTCTAAGACTCAGACTCAGGCTATGTGGCCTCCACTACTCTTCACTCTGGGCTGCAAAACTCTCTGACCCACTAAGAAAGACAGAGAACACAGCTGGGCTTCTTGGTCTCCTTCGGAAACCCGAGCTGCCGATAACCCGAGCAATTGAGGGGAACTTAGTTGGAGGGGGGAGTTAGGGTTAGGGTCAGGGTTAGGGTTAGGGGGTTGTTGTGGCCTCCGCTACTCTTTCCTCTGGGCTGCAAACCACTGTGGCTCACAAAGAAGGGAAATGTAAATGTGTACTGTGCGTACTGTCACCATTTACAAATAGAAGACTTTGTCAGGAAGTTCCAGGCTTGGTTCTTGGTGGATAATCTGACTGTGAGTCTGTGACTCACTATGATGGGCAAGGGCATTGTACTTGCGTGCTGGCAGTTTGCCAGTGTACCAGCACACAGCTGGGAAGGAAGAGTCTCTGGCTTGCTGTCCTTTGGGCAGCCTGTACTCAGGCCTCAGACTCAGGCTATGTGGCCTCCACCACTGTGTTCTCAAGCAAATAAAATGTACAACACAAAAGGCGACAACAAGATCGAGTTGTGTCTTGTCTGTGGATGTATTCCAAGAATAATGGTTGGTGGGGTTGAGGTGGGGGTGGGGGGGGGTAATGCCTTCTTCAACTAAGCATAATAAAATGAGAAGGACTGTGGCAGATCAAAACAGAAGGCAACCAATTATTTTCCTTCCCTGTGAGTGCAAGGATTTAATGTCTCAGTAAGTACTGTTTTTTCATGAGGTTTCTCTTTACAGCTGGGAAGGAAGAGGCAAAACTCTTCCTTGCTGTCCTTTTGGCAGCCTGTACTCAGGCCCTGTGGTCTCAGACTCAGGGTATGTGGCCTCCCCTACTCTGTCCTCTGGGCTGCAAAACACTGTGACTCACTAAGAAGGACATTTTACAGTAGACCCTCGTATAACGGAGGGTTTGTACAACGAAAAATCTGTACAACGGAAAAAAAAAAAAAAATCCCCCCCCCCCCGCGGCCACCTCCGTCCACCACTTCCGGCCGCCCGGGAAGAGGACGGGGGGCGGTCGGGGAAAGAGGGGAGGGGAGGGGAGGGGCGGCAGGCACGGAGGGGGCGAGCCAGGGAGGGGTGCCCTTCCCTGCCACCTGCGCAGGGGTCCTCCGGCTCCGTCACGTCACCTCCGGGATGGCGCTTGCGGGAGTTGCGGGGGTTGCCGGAGCCCCGGAGGCAGGCAGGAGGGTGCACCGGCGGCCTGCCCCGGAACCCCAGCATCCGCGGCGGCGGCCTGCCACCCCTCCCCCCCTCTGTGTGTGTGTGTGTGTGTGTGTGTGTGTGCTGGAGTTCCGGGGCGGGCTGCCGGTGCGCCCTCCTGCCTGCCGGGAGCCTCTGGGGCTCCAGCAAGAGGTGAGCGGGGGGTGGGAATTCCCGGCGCAGTCTCATCCAAGGCCGCACGGGAAGAGGACGCGGGGCGGTCGGGGAGGGGAGGGGTGGCAGGCCACCGCCACGGATGCTGGGGTTCCGGGGCGGGCTGTCGGTGCGCCCTCCTGTCTGCCGGGAGCCTCCGGGGCTCCAGCAAGAGGTGAGCGGGGGGGGGGGGAATTCCCGGCGCGGTCCCACCCAAGCCTTCCACCCCAGGCCAAGCGGCGCACCCCACTCCCTCCCCCCACCTCCGCGGCCACCTCCGCCCGACCACCTGCGGCCGCCCGGGGAAAGAGGGAAGGAGGGAGGGGAGAGGAGGGGCGGCAGACACGGAGGGGGGTGAGCCGGGGAGGGGCACCCTTACCTGGCACCTGCATGGGGGTCCACCGCCCGCCCGCCCCCCCTCGCCCAAAAAAGCCTAGCGCCGCATTGAACACATTGGAACGGATTAAATCTAGTTTCAATGCATTCCTATGGGAAATTAGAATTTGTATAGCGTAATTTGATTTGGAACGAATTAATTACGTTATACAAGGTACCACTGTACTTGTGTACTCAGGCCATTCAGCTCCTTTGGGTACTCGAGCTGGCAATGATCCTCCCCTACTCAGGCCCTGTGGTCTCAGACTCAAGCCTTTGGGTCTCCACTACTCTGTCCTTTGGGCTGCATGTGACTCACTAATAAGGACAATGGCATTTTACTCGCGTACTCAGGCCATTCTGCTTCTCAAACGAGCTGTCCTTTTGGCCTCGCCTACTCAGGCCCTTTGGCCTCAGACTCAGGCTATGTGGCCTCCGCCAGCCACTCTTTCCTCTGGGCTGCAATGCACTGTGGCTCACTAAGAAGGGAAATGTACTTGCGTATGCGTACTGTCACCATTTACAAATAGAAGAGCTTGTTAGAAAGTTTCATGCTTGGTTCGTGGTGGATACTCTGTGTGAGTCTGTGACTCACTATGGAGGGCATTGCCCTTGCCTACTGGCAGTTTGCCAGTGCACCAGCACACAGCTGGGAAAGAAGAGTCGGACTCAGAAGTCTTCCTTGCTGTCCTTTTGGCAGCCTCAGAGTCAGGCTATGTGGCCTTTGCCACTCTTTTCTCTGGGCTGCAATACACTGTGGCTCACTAAGAAGGGATGAAAACTTACGTAGTAGAACACTGCTGGGACTTGGCTAAAGTAGTTGCAAATATGGATCTTATTCTGCTTTTTTTACCTCATTAACTATGTTACTTGTATGTAATGTTTGCTTTTCCTGCAATTAAAATGTAAAAAATACTCACATAATAGTAGCTTAACAACTAACCTGAACACAGTACCTGTACCTGATGTTCAAGTTAGGCACTCCTTAACACTACTTCAATCATTTTATAATCATTTCTGCCCAAACCCTGGAACAAGGACTGCCAGACAAGAAAACTTGATGTTACATACATGAAAGCAATATACCAAGCTACACTTGTAGGTGGCGGTTGAAGAAGAGTTATGTGAGAAGCTGTGGGAAATTTATAATTGGAAAAAAATCTGGAATAGTTGGAGGGGGGTTAGGGTTAGGGGGGGTTAGGGTTAGGGGGGATGTTATGGCCTCCTCCACTCTTTCCTCTGGGCTGCAAAACACTGTGACTCACTAAGAAGGGAATTGTACTTGCGTACATACTGTCACCAAGACTTTGTCAGAAAGTTGCATGTGTGGTTCATGGTGGGTACTCTGTGACTCACTACGAAGGGCAATGTACTTGTGTGCTGGCAGTTTGCCAGCATACCAGCACAGTGCGCACAGCTGGGAAGGAAGAGTCAGACTCAGCTTCCGGCTTGCTGTCCTTTTGGCAGCCTGTACTCAGGCCTCAGACTCAGGCTATGTGGCCTCTGCCACTCTGTCCTCTGGGCTGCAATACACTGTGGCTCACTAAGAAGGGCTGAAAACCTGTGGCCTCCTGTTCGCAGGCCTGTGGTCTCAGACTCAGACTATGTGGCCTCCGCCACTCTTTCCTCTGGGCTGCAAAACACTGTGACCCACTAAGAAGGACATTTTACTTGTGTGCTGGAAAACAGCCGTGACTAGGCAAAAGTCTGCCTTGCTGTCCTTGTGGCCTCCACTCCTCAGGCCCTGTGGTCTCATACTCAGTCAGGCCTTTTGGCCTCCGCTACTCTGTCCTCTGGGCTGCAAAACACTGTGACTCACTAAGAAGGACACATTTTACTTGTGTACTGGAAAACAGCCGTGACTGGGCAAAAAAACTGCCGTGCTGGCCTTGTTGGCGCCCTTACTCTGGCCTTATGGCCTCAGGTACTCTGGCCTTGTTGGCGCCCTTACTCTGGCCTTGTGGCCTCAGGTACTCTGGCGTTGTGGCCTCCTGTACTCAGGCTCTGTGGTCTCATACTCTGGCCTTGTGGACGCCCTTACTCTGGCCTTGTGGACACCCATAGTCCTCCTTGTATAGCTTAGTGGGCTCTGGGCTGTAAATCTAATCCGAGCTGTGTGCCCGTACGCCAGTACGCTGTCCTTAGTAGTAAGTCAGAGCAACCCAGAGCCCACTATCCCATTCCCTACCTAACCCTAACCCTAACCACTAGATGACCAGGGTTGCATTTGCTTAATTGCTTGGCTTTACAAGTGAAGCCAGGAGTGACATTGGAGATGGGGGGGGCATTGAGAGGAGTAGACCCTCATCCAGATTTGGGGAGGAACGGAAAGTCTGTGTCTCCTGCTGCCTCTGAGAGGTGGAGGGGAGATGGGATCGATAAAAGCTTCAAAACAAAACAACAAAAAAGTATAACAGGCAGCCAGACCAAGTAGGGTGGCCGGTTCAGTCAGACTCAGCATTGACCAAGAGAAAAAGAAGAAATGTATTGCATTCTGCCCATTTTGTTTTCTTGCATAGGATGCAGTCTTGTGCAGCAAGTCCATCACCCAGTTTAAAGTGTTTTCCGCCTGCTCTGGGTCATTGCGGGACCCGGGGCTGCCGCCCACCCACCCGCCCGCCCACCCGCCCATGCCTCCCCCCTGCTGCTGTCGCTGCCTGCCCATGGCCCCACCACCACCGCTGCCCGCCCACACCTCCCCACCCGACGCTCACCCCCCCCCGCCGCCTAGGGCGCAAAAACACCTAGTGCCAGCCCTGATTGCGGGACGCCCCCATGCTCACTGGGATGTCAAACAGTGCTAAATCGCGGTGGAAACGACAAACGGAAAAGACAAATTTTTGAAAATTTTCACGACAAACGGAAACGACCCGAAAAGGACCCGTCCCGACAAACGACAACTCGATACGTCATTTTTCCTGGTCGTGCCCATCTCTATCTACCAGTTATGTAAATGACAACAAATTTTAAATCAGGAAATAAACCAACTCAATCAGAATTAGGGATGGGCACCTTATGGAAAAACGACACACTGCTTCTTTGTGTCGTAAGGTTACAAAAGGTTTGGAAATAAAACAAAATGAAGGCCAGAGTTTTGTTACAAAATAAAATGAAACACCCTCCCCCCCTCTAAAATGAAACAATTTGTTCTATAGGAAATGCCAGGGGAGCTTCCTCAAGCTCTCTCCTGTAACCTCTTAAAATTTGGAAAGGTTTCAGTTTCGGGGAGTTGAGTTATTAAGCTCCAGTGGGGGTGGGGGGTTACTTAATTGAAGAAGCATCTATTAGCATGCTTTACCATAGAGAGGAAGTGGAAAATTAACCCTATAATTGGTAAAGCGCACCAGACACACTCCTCCAAATAAGTACCCTGCCACACCTCTTTTGGAGCTAAATAACTCTGTTCCCTGAAACCCAAACCTTTCCAAATTTCAAGGGGTTTCCTAAGATGGCTTGCAGAAGGTACCCCTGTATGCCTTGGATCAGTAATTTTCCATTGCATATTTTTAATTTTTTTAAAAAGCTCCAAAATATGCACTCTAAAATGTTGGTCTGAGGCATGTTTCACCCCCATAGTGGTAGGCTTAGTTCCCTCTAGTGATCTTAGGTAACCCCCTGAAAGTTGGAAAGTTTGGGGGGGGTTCACAGAGTTGAGTTATGAAGCTTCCAAAGAGGGTGCCCTTAGGAAAAAACCTTTCTGATTGGAATCAATGGGAAGCTGCAGATTTGATTAAGTAAATAATGATTAAGTAAGGCAAATGGTTAAGTAAATTACTTTTTTATCATTTTCACTTCATTTTCAAAAAACACCCCTCTGGACATACAGTATTCTGATTAGGGATAGACAAAAAAACAAAGAAGTAGCATTTAGTTTCATTTCTAGAGTAGTTTCGTTTCATTTCGTCACAAAATGAATTTTAAAGTAGGTTTATGAAACAAAACAAAATCAAATGAAACCCTATGCTCCCCAGGATCCTAAAGGACCCGGGGAGCAAGAGATCTTAGGTAAACCCCTGAAATTTGGAAAGGTTTGGGGATCACAGAGTTGAGTTATCAAGCTCCAAAGAGGGTGCCCCCAGGGAAAAAAACCTTTCTTCTCTAGATCCTTCCACTCTTATGATGTAGATGAGCAACTGTTCTCAACTTGAACCCACATTGGCAAAGTTGGCTGCACTGATGCAGTCCAGAGCTCAGCATACCTGGGCTCCAGATATGCTGAGCTTGGCTTGACTGCACCTCGTATTAAGGACCCCACGGTGGCTTAATGTGAGTTTGGACCTCACTGAAACACTGAAGGACTCTTGTGGCTGTGTAATTATTGCAGTCGTCAAGAGAGACTTGCATCCACTAGTGGAAGAGGTGGCCTTACCAAGAGAGGATACAGTTTGCCAGTTCTCCTCCATGACCTCCTGGTGGAGGGCCCTCTCATCAGGATCCAGCAGTGCCCACTCCTCCCGGGTGAAGGACACGGCCACCTCCTCAAAGGTCCCTGGACCCTAAAATGGGAAATGAATGAAGGCCTTACGCATGGGCTCCATACAGATCATCTCATAAATGCAACATGCAGTGGAATGTGGATGGCCCTTAAGTCACCCTGGCCATCTGCTCCTTGAAAGGTCTCCACATCTCAGTTGCTGGGAGGACAAGAGGCCTCCTGCCTGCCTTGGGAGCTTCTCAGAGGGACCCGGGAGCCTCTGTGGGGAACAGGAGGCCAGGCTTAACTAGCCATGGCTTGGCTTCAGCCCAGCTCCTCTTCCACTCAGGTCTCCCACAAGAGATCAGAGGCAGACCAAGGCGTTCGTCAACAGGGAGAGGAAAGGAATCCCTGCTGTCCCACACAGTCAGCTTTGGGAAACCTCAAACCACTCCTGGCCACTTCTTCAGAACAAAAGAGAAACAAAACTCTCCCCCATTTGGAGAGAGAGCCCGGCTGACCATGCTTGCTTGCTATACAGTTATTGACAACCTGGAGCATCTCATTAAAAAAAAATCACAGCCGGCCTCAATGAGGAGCAAAGTGGAATTGGAATGGAATTTATTGTCATTGTATAAATACAACAAGATTAAAGTGGTGGGATACAAAAGGCTTCAAAATCCAAAGGGTGCCTTTGAACCACTTTCTCCATACCTGATCTGGTTCCTCCTCATCACAAGGAAGAGATGAAGGAATACTTGCTGCTGGCATCCTCCTGGGCCCTGCAGGAAAGTCGAAGGGGATCGGAAGGCAGTCGCATCAGCCTCTCTTAGGAGGAGATCACAACCCTAGCATGGACAGCTTGAAAGGAAACGCTGGAGGAGTCACATCCCTGTGAGAGGCTGTGGGTCCCCTACGATAAATGGAGCCTCTTCAGGAAAGTGTGAGCAAATGACATCCTACAAGGATCAGAAGACTGAGAGATATTGAATAAGAATAAATAAATGTTTCCCGCACATAAAGATATTTAACACCCTGCTGTTGCACATCCTAAACTCCTGAACTGAGTACGGGGCTAATAACAGAAGTTAAAATATTTTTCCAGCGCTCAGACATTCTCCTTCAAGTAGAATATCTTTGTTGATTTCAGAGCATTCAAAGGAGTCTGGAGACCACCCATGAATAAGCACATTGGGGGAACAAACAGATTTCAACCCCCACAATTTTCAAGAAATAGGGACCAATGAAGGAATTTTTCATTTGCTTCGCTTGACTCCACCTTGTAAAAAAATGAATATTAAATCTGGTGGGCCTCTCCTTGTTTCTCTCTGTCCATTCTGGTTACTACGAGTTGATGCTTCCTCTGTATGCCGTGACCCGAGACATGAGGGACCATAAGCATTTCGCAGGAATGAAAAAGAGGGTGTGATGAGAAATCATTTCACAACACTGGGTTTGTCTGTGTGACTAGGACTGGGGTGATCTCATTCTAGTCCCAGATGAACTCTGGCTGAAGTCTAAAAAGAAATAAGGATGACTATCTCCCAGTTCC
This sequence comes from Phrynocephalus guinanensis, assembly GCA_037367245.1. Lineage (NCBI taxonomy): Eukaryota > Metazoa > Chordata > Lepidosauria > Squamata > Agamidae > Phrynocephalus > Phrynocephalus guinanensis. The sequence continues at coordinate 1,170,357 of CM074744.1, forward strand.
CCATCCACAAAGGGGGGAAAACACAGCCCTGACACTGATGCCTACCTATCAAAATGGCCCCTCCTTCATTGCCTTCATGGATGCTTCGTCGTTGGGGAGTCTGTCTGGTGTCCGGTGGAGATTTCTCTGCCGCTTGGAAGACAGACTGGACGCCAGCAGAGATATTTCTCATCTGAGGATCCATGACCTGGAACAAGATAGATAGACCAAGATCTTAGAGGGTGAAGCTGGGACCCAGGAGATATGGGACCCCATGCTCTGATTTTGGCAAGAAATATCATGGGCAATTGGTAGAATCTGTGCCTTTTTCTTGACCACCCTTAGGGCAGCCATGGACGGGATTGAGGAGTTGACAATCCCTCTCCAAAATGGCATCCCAAAGGGCATCCCAAACTGTTGATCTGGATGCAGCATCAGTGGAAGAAGCAAGTCTGCCATTTCCCCAGCAGAGAAGAACATGGGATGGACCACACCTTTGGCTTTCCAGGGCCACATGGGAAGGGGGGCAGCCAGTTCCAGCAGAACAGCCACAGCTGAGGCAGGCGGACGGGACAGGGTTAAGGCTAGGGCACCTCTGGGGGACTTTGACGGCTTGTTCTCACCTCTGGATCTTCCCGCTCTTCTTGGCCTTCTGTCTGGCTGAGAAGCAGAAGACCTTCAGCCAGGGCCACCGCCTGGGAAGTGGTCTCGGCCCCACATTCCCTCACCCAGCTCGACATCTCCAGGGGGAGGATGGTCAGGAACTGCTCCAGGATCACCAGGTCCAGGATCTGAGCCTTGGTGTGTCGTTCCGGCTTCAGCCACTGGCAGCAAAGCTGGTGGAGTCGAGCCAAAGCCCTTCGAGGACCGTCAGCCTCATGGTAGGAGAACCTCCTGAAGGTCTGGCGCTCCATCTCTGTGCCAGGAAGGTCTTCAGGGAGGACCTTCTGCGGTGTTCTTTCCCAGCAGGTCCCAAGGCTTCCAGTCGTCATAACATTGAAGCCTCCTCCTTCCCTGGGACCAGCAGGTGGGTGGTCCGTCATCTTATTCTGCCCCCAACAAGGTCTCCAACGGATCCTGGGAACTGATCTCCTCCTGACGGGCAAGGACTGTATAGGTAGATCTACGTCTGGGAGCTCTGCAAAGCCAAGACACACTCTTGTGATCATGGTCCACACACACAAACATAATGCAGCACAACGGTACAGGAACCAGCCTCAACTCCAAAGGAAACGTGGGAGAACGAAAAAGCTCAGAGGAGAGGCACCAGGAGGTGGACAGCTCCATGAAGGTGCCTACCCAGTGTGTGGCAGCGGTGAAGAATGCCAATTCCAAACAAAAGATTATCAAAAAGGGGATTAAAAATAAAACAGCCAACATTATAGTGCCATTGTACAAAACAATAGTAAGGCCGCACCTGGAGTATTGTGTACAATCCTGGTCACCGCATCTCAAAAAGGACATAATGGAACTGGAAAAGTTGCAGAATAGAGCGACTAAAATGATTACTGGGCTGGGGCACCTCCCTTATGAGGAAAGGCTAAAACATTTGGGGCTCTTTAGTCTTCTAAAAAAGACATCTGAGGGGGATATGATTGAGATATACAAAATAATGCAGGGCATAAGTCAAGTGGATAGAGGGAAGCTCTTCTCCCTCTCACGAAATAACAGAACTAGGGGACATCCACTCAAATTGAGAGCTGGGAGAGTGAGAACAGACAAAAGAAAATATTTTTTAACCCAGTGTGTTGTTAGTCTGTGGAACTCCCTGCCACAGGATGTGGTGATGGCATCTGGCCTGGATGCCTGCAAAAGGGGATTGGACAGATACCTGGAGGAAAAGTCCATCACAGGTTACAAACCATGAGGGAGATGTGTCATCTCCAGGCCTAAAACCAGGGTACTTCAAGGGCCAGAGGCAGGGGAGTGGTGTCAGGAGACAGATATCTAGTCTCATGCACTCCTAAATGCATCTGGTGGGGCCGCTGTGAGATACAGGAAGCTGGACTAGATGGGCCGTTGGCCTGATCCAGCGTTGGCTCTTCTTAGGTTCTTAATAGGAATAGGAATAGGAATCTTTATTGTCATTGCCCCCTTGCAGGAACAACGAAATTTTGTGGTTTCTATATAAAACTCATTTAAAACATTTCACATAGATTTAAAAACAGGTACAACACATAATATGACATATAAAATGACTAAAATATGACATATAAAATAAGCTGACTTCAAAAGTCCAGGATTTCCGTTTAAGGCCAATAAAAAGAAGCTATTTTTGAGACAGTTTGTTCTTGTCCCGATGGCAGCAACTCGACAAACCTTGTATTCCTGTCCTCCATTTATTATCAGAATTGCATTTGAGAGAGAAAAACCAGCTTAATGTTTTGCTCTTTCCACCCCCATCCCCGGCTTTCTGGGCCCAACTCGCAAAATGCCACCAACTGCCATTGCAATGTATTTCAACTCTTTGTCCCTACCTTAAAACAACCCCCCCCCCCTTTTTTCAGAAAGAGGGAGAGGGAGGAAAGGGGATTTCCTTTAAGGGTAAAGGAAGCAATGGGGGAACAATGGGGGGGAGAGCCACGTGGCTTCCTCTGGTGCCCCCCTCCTTTTCCAGCCACCGGTGCCTGCAGGTTTGGGGGGGGAGAGAAGGCGGGAAGGGGGGGACTCAGGGGAAAACCAAGGAAGACACACACACACACACACACACACACCGCAGATACACACCGCCCTCACCCAAAAAGGGACCTCCTTGGATCACGGCTGCCCTGTGGGGGGGGGAGGATCTCTCTCTCTCTTTCTTTCTCCTTCCAAGGGCAGGATCGGGACCCCCCACCCCCACCCCATCCCATCCCCACAAGACCAGCCCCACATCTCTCCCCCTCCCTCCCTCCAAATCTCCTCCAGGAATGGACCCATTAAGAAGCCACCTCTCACCCCCCCTCTGCAAGAACTCCGTGCAAGGCTCACTCAGCCATCCTCCCCCCTCCTCCCAATATCTCCACCCCGCCACCACCACCCGATCGCCCACCTCCTTCCAGCTCCCTTGAGGAGGAGGAGGAGGAGAAGCTCTCCAGGAGGGCAGGCGGGGAAATAGGTCCTCCCGGAGACCATAGAGAAGGGAGGGAGAGACGGGCCCCCTTTCCAGCTTCCGCCAAGAGGCGGGGGGCGGTCGAAAGGAGGAGGAGGAGGAGGTGGAGGAAGGCAGGAGGGGGCGGGGCTTCTCTCCTCAGGCCTCCACGCATGCGTAGGTCCCTCCTCCCCCCTCCTCGTCGCCCATGAAAAGCCTGGGGAGGGAAGATGGCAGGGTGGTTGGAGGAGGAGGAGGAAGGCAGGAGGGGGCGGAGCTTAGGGAGGGGCGCCTCCCTCCTCGCCCTCCCCTCTAGAGGGCGGGGCTTCTCTCCTCGCTCCTGTCCAATCAGAACGTTGCCAGCGCCTTCAGTGAAGGGCGGAGGGGAGGGGAGCCAACCGCCGCCTGGGCTTCCCCAAGGGCTCCTCGCGCATGCGCAGGGCTCGCTCACCTCCCTCCCCAAACCATGAAAGGCCAGGAGGGAGGGAAGGGCCTGCCCTGCAAAAAAAAGGGGGGGAGAGGGGTCGTGCAGTGAATAATCGGGGATTTGGTTATCTTTTATTTACATACTAAAAACATAGAGATCTACACAATGGCTACCCCAGATCTGCTGCTTCATCCAGGATTAAGTCCTGGATGACCTGGGTCTTATTTGCAGCAGATCTGGTATTCAGCAGCACCAAAGATAAAATGGAGAGCCAACAGAGCTGATTACCTTGTATTTGGCAGGTGGAGATAGCACCAGACAAGGGCATGGCATAGCTTCCAAATATTTGTACCTCATTCTCGAAGATCTCATCTGTGGATCTCCAGCGAAATACCTACTTCTGTCCGTGACAACTCTAATAGACATTGCCCTCATGCTATGGCTGCTGCTTTCCTGCCCTCCCTGGGAGTAAGCCCTAAGAAGTTATATACATATTTTTAAAAAACGTACAAGGGAACCCGCCCATAACAGGTGACCAGAAACAGAGGAGGACACAGGGAGTAACCAAGATGTCAAAACCCACAATGGCCATGGAATGGGTTTAAACATCCTGAAGGACTCTTACATGCTCTCATATTTAAAATGTTTCATTCATAATTACTACAGTGTATTGTATGAGTTCATAGTCATTGTGACTGCACTGAATTAGGGAATTATTATTTGCTATGGGGATGAACCTTAAAATGAACATCACTCCCCCCCCCACTTTCTTAACAAGAAACCAATTACTTAAAATAACATTTGACTTTATCCTGTTTCCAACTTCCCTTGATTTTCTCCAGATCTGATTGCATGCTTCCCTGTTAGTCCTTCAACATTCCTGGTCTAGCTCTGAATAGCCCTTTGATTTCTTCTGTGTGTTTTTTCCTTCTTACTCTACAAAATTAATTATTTTTGTAATGGACATAGGGAGAAAAATGCTCATACAGAAAAAGATTCTTGTCATTGTGGATTCTGTTTTCTGGGTTTTTTTCTTGTTTGAAAAGAAATAAGATCTATGAACTCATGGAAACCCTTGCCAGATTTTCTGATAAAAAGGGTTTCTCCTCCTGTGGCTTCTGTGATGTGAACTGAGGCGGCTCTTGTGACTGAAACTTCTCCCACATTCCAGGCATTTATAGGGTTTCTCCCCAGTGTGAGTTCTTTGGTGGGAACTAAGGTGGTCGCTCAGAACAAAGCTCCTTCCACATTCCATACACTTGTAGGGTTTCTCCCCGTGAGTCCTTTGATGAGAATGAAGGGCACTGCTGTGGCTGAATTTCTTGCCACATTCAGTGCACTGGTAGGGTCTCTCCCCGGTGTGAGTTCTTTGGTGTGAACTAAGGTGGCTGTTGTGCTTGAAACTCTGCCCGCATTCTGTGCATTTAAAGGGTTTGTCTCCTGTGTGGATCCTCATATGGGAAACGAGGTTGGAGCTCTGATTAAAGGTCTTTCCACATCCCAGGCACCTAAATGTAGGGATATCATTGCCCATATTTCTGAGCCCCAAGATTGGTCAAGCACAAAGGAAACTGAAGGCCTAGGAGGGCTGCTTGACATATATTTCCCGGCAGCCCCAGGACCGAAGCAGATACCAAAATGTGCTGAAGAAGGCCAGAGCAAACAGGACGGCAGAGAACCAGGATATCAGAATACATCTGCTCAGGCCCAAGGAAGCCTCTTATCAGTAATGCCTCACTAGCTAGGGAGCATTTCCCCCCACCTGTGAAACCTATTTCCCCTGCTTTGTTTACCTGTTTACTGAACAGATAACGCTTGCATTCTTTCCCCCCACCGAGGAATGTTTCTCTGTATGTGCTTACCCTCTAATAAAAGGCTGGGCTCAGGCAGCAGTAGGACGGACACAATCATCAACACACAATCATCATCACACAATCATCACCACACAGACACACATGCACGCATGTCTCCACACACAGAGAGACACTCAGACATCAATGGAACCCTGACAGACAGACGAACAGGAATGCTGCCCTGAGCACCAGAGATTGCACCCCGAAACTCTGTGTCCGTGTGATTCGTAACACAACAAATGGTGACCCCGACGTGATTCCCCCAAGGCAACAGCAGACGTGATTCCCAGAAGGCAACGCAGATGCGATTTCCTGCAGCAAGGCAGATGCAGAGGAACCACTAGGCACAAGGACCAGGCTCCAGGCCGGAAGGCACGAATGCAGCCCATCCTCATCTCCCTACGCCTGTGGAAAAGGCTTCGAGACGCGTCCAAACATCCTCTAAGAGGATCCCAAAGGTGAGATGGGAGCGTTCTTCTCGGTTGAAGAGCGAAATGAATTCAGTGGGTCAGCTAATTTTCGGAGCAAAAGCATGCCAGTAATAGTACAGCCTTTGCCCACAGTCCCTAAGGTGGGATCAGGGGGGCAGGGAAAGATTTGCGTGAGCCAAGAAGTCAGAACAGAGTCTTGGGAGTCACAACAGCCTCTGGGTGGGAAACCAGTAGCAGGAAAGAAAATTCAGGCAGAAATTTCCAGGGTTGGCAACCAGAATGCAGGTGATACAGCAGAGCAACCATGGGGACGCATGCAAATGCCCATTTCACTTCTCCCCACAGATTTTCAGATGTCCCTACCAATAATTTTTCCACCTAGTGACCTGCAGTTAGGAGCAGTGTCCCACGATCAGGAATTGGTGGAGGGAAAAAAGGAAGCCTGTGTTGTTCTAAGATCAAAAATTTCCATCAAGAACAGTCTCAGCACAGGGCAAAATGACACTCAGGAAGATTTCACCAAACCCCAGAAGCAAGAGGGGAAAAATTTTGTCCTGCCACAAAATGTATCTCCAAAAGGCAAGGAGATGCCCCAAAGGCAGTCACTTTCTTGCAGCAAAGAGCCAAGCCATGGGGCAGGATTTCCCAAAGAAATGCAGAGAGGCCAAAATTTTGTCCATGGCTCAGTAACTCAAGCCCTGGAATTGTTTAACACTCAGGATTCCATTTCCCAGGGAAAGCGCCACAGGAATCAGAAGCAGCCAGCTTTAGAGCATATGCAGAGTTCAGCCTTGGGCTGGACCAAAGCAGATTTGCCCAGAGAGGGAATTCCAAAGATAGACCCCTTTTCCAAAAGGACAAAGTTCACCATTAAGGCAAAGGCCAGCTTTTTGTGTGCTGTGGCGGATGCCAGGCACCCTCAGTACAAGTATAGGAGAAAGTCCAATTTTTTCAAAAAAATCTGTACCCTATTTTTTCTAAGAGATTTTCCTCTTTCTCCAAAGCCATGGAGAATGTAGATTTCCTTTTCTCAGAAAGCTTAGGCAGCCAGAATTCCCCTCATACTCTCTTTAGCAAGCTACAGGAAAATTTAGGAATCAAAAATGCTTTTCTTTCTCTCTCTCTCTCTCTCTCTCTCTCCCCCCCCCCTCTCTGTCTATCGACCAGAAGCAGCTCAGGAGGAGCGGGGGGGGGGAGGGGGCTGGAAAAGCAAGCAGGCAGGGGAGGAAAAGGTTTTTGGATAAGAAAGAGTTTGCTGGAGAATGGGAAGTTTGCTGGAGAAGCCAGCAGGCATCAGTTGTCTGTCAGGAATTGTGAGAAAGATTTCCGGAGATTTCAAGTCCTTTAGAAAAAACGTCCCAAAGATCTCATCTTCCACTATTTTCCGGGGGTAAAAAGGAATTATATGGGTTTGATCCATCTCACTAGCACACAGAAAGCATGCAAGATAGCAGGAAGCATGGAATGGTTATCAGTTTGCTAGGAAGAGTAGACTGTTATCTTCAGATACATTGTATAAACAAAGCCAGTTTATCACCTTCCTGCTGGTTGTAATTACAAGTCAGCAAGCAGAGGCATCTTTCAGAGTTGGAAGCAAACTGACTACAAATCCCATATGCCTTACATTTTTGGGCACAAGCAATCAACAGGGTTTAAAAATGCATAAAAATCATCACTAATCGTGTTCCTTTTGCCTCCAAAAATCAAGCAGAAAAAAAAAACTTCCTCTCAGGGTATGAATTTCAAATTTAAAACAGAAAGCCAAAACAATTAGAAGAAAAAAAGAAGGGGGAGGAATCTCCCCCCTCTCCAGGCTTTTCAAGCAAGGCTTGATTTTAACTATACAGTATGTACCCTGAGAGAAAGAGAAATACAAATAGTCTCACAGGTATGCCTTCCATGGCAGTTTGAAGCTTCACCAGCAGAATGATCCCAGAACATACATTCCTCATTTTCTCAATTGCAAGGACTATGGTCAGAGGGCAAGATTGATGTCCTCTTAAGGACTGGACTTGGTATTCATGCAAACCAGATTTTGCTAAATCAGATTTCACCACCAGAAGAAGAAGACATTTCTCAGACCCATGAACTTTTAGGAAAAGAACTCTTAAAAAGACTTTTCAGCAAACAGCCATCCATTGGAAGGAAGCAGAGAAGAAAATAGTTAGGTAGTCTTTCACCTTTTCCCCACGGAAATGTAAGCCCCTAGCATAGACAGACTCTCATGTATTCATGTATTTGGAAAATATTCACTGTCTATAATATTCACTGTCTATACCTGCAACTTCTTGCTATAAGTTACCTCTTAGCCACAAAATCATCTATTCCTGTATTGCTAATGCTATAGCTTATTGCTTGATTATTGTTAATGCATGTATATCTGTATGCTAGATTATGCCTATGTACCTTTTAAGTCTTGGGAGACAATCATGCTTATTATGCCAGTTCATTTCTTATTGCAAGTTATGATGAGCGAAAGTTTCTATCTCTGAAAGTCATATGAATAGTGCTTTGTAACTCGGTGGGAGAAAGAATCAGCCAACATTCCAGAGGGGTACCCACATTAGATAACACATCACAGCCAATGATTTATGCCATGCCCTAGCTTAGGGCTCTCACAATGAGCATGGGAGTGGGAGGAAATGGCCATGGAGTGTCAGCACAGCAACTCTCAGGCACAGCCATAAGACATCTCAGTTTTAAGGCATAATTCTCACACCTCAGCCCAAACATACAAAGCATGTCTTGCCAGAGACATGTCACTCCCTCCTACATAAGGAGCTGAGTTTCCTCTTGGGCCAAGCAATGAGGCCCCTGGGGCAAATGACCTCAGGTCGCCAGCTTTCAAGGCCTGCATGGTTTGAGCACCAGATGAGTGCCTGGTTTCTGGTCTGTTTAGGTTTACACCTGTGCCTCCTGACTGGTATGCAAGCTCTCTTAATTAAAAGGAAAGGGAGAGATGTAGGGATATCATTGCCCATATTTCTGAGCCCCAAGATTGGTCAAGCACAAAGGAGACTGAAGGCCAAGGAGGGCTGCTTGACATATATTTCCCGGCAGCCCCAGGACCGAAGCAGATACCAGAATGTGCTGAAGAAGGCCAGAGCAAACAGGACGGCAGATAACCAGGATATCAGAATACATCTGCTCAGGCCCAAGGAAGCCTCTTATCAGTAATGCCTCACTAGCTAGGGAGCATTTCCCCCCACCTGTGAAACCTATTTCCCCTGCTTTGTTTACCTGTTTACTGAACAGATAACGCTTGCATTCTTTCCCCCCACCGAGGAATGTTTCTCTGTATGTGCTTACCCTCTAATAAAAGGCTGGGCTCAGGCAGCAGTAGGACGGACACAATCATCAACACACAATCATCATCACACAATCATCACCACTCAATCTCACATACACGCATGCCTACACACATCCAGACACACACAGACATCAATGGAACCCTGACAGACAGACGAACAGGAATGCTGCCCTGAGCACCAGAGATTGCACCCCGAAACTCTGTGTCCGTGTGATTCGTAACGCAACACCTAAAGGGTTTCTTCCCTCTGTGGATCCTCATGTGGCAAGACAGGTTTGCACTGTGACGGAAACCCTTCCCACATTCCAGGCATTTAAACTGTTTCTCTCCTGCATGGATTCTCCCGTGGAAAGCCAGCTTTTCACTCTGACAGAAGGTCTTTCCGCATTCCAGGCACTGGAGTAGTTTCTTCCCTTTCTGGGTAGGTTTCTTCTGCGTGTGAGTCCTTTGGTGCGATTGGAGGCTACTCCCATTTCTGAAGCTCTTCCCGCATTCCACGCATTTGTAGGGTTTCTCCCCCGTGTGAGTCCTTCGATGGGAACTAAGGTGACAGTTGTGTCTGAAGCTTTTGCCACACTCTGTGCATTCAAAGGGTTTGTCCCCTGTGTAGATCCTCGTGTGGGAAACGAGGTTGGATCTCTGATTAAAGCTCTTCCCGCATTCTAAGCACCTAAAGGGTTTCTCCCCTCTGTGGATTCTCATGTGGCAAGCAAGGTTTCCACTCTGACAGAAGCCCTTCCCACATTCCGAACACTGATAGGGCCTCTCGCCTGTGTGGGTTCTCATGTGGGAAGCAAGGTTTCAACTATGGCAAAAGCCCTTCCCACAGTCCAGGCATTTATAGGGCTTCTCTCCCGTGTGGATTCTCATATGGGAATCAAGCTTCCTACTATGACAGAAGCCCTTCCCACACTTCCTGCACTGATAAGGCTTGTCCACCGTGCGAGTTCTTAGATGGGGAGCAGGATGTGAGCTCTGATTGAAGCTCCTTCCACCTTCTAAATAATTGGAGGGTTTCTCCCCTCTGTGAAGTCTTGGGTGGAAAGCTCGGGTGGCATTTTCACTGAAGTTCTTCCCACGTTCCAGGCATTGGAATGGCTTCTCCTTTCCCATTCCAAACAGGTCAACATCTTGTCTGCGGCAGGGAATTGGCTGCTGCTGCTTCTACCCGCAAGAGCAGTGCTCATTTTAAGGAGTTGTGTCCACTTCTCCTCCATGCCTGCTCTCACAAATACTATGGTAGCTTCCTCTTCCTCACTCATTTTCTCTCTCATATTTGTAGCTGAAATGAGAAAAGGAATCAAAGTAGAATATAAAGTCAGGGAGCAAACTTCAGTATATGTAAATTCGATACAACAAGCTGGAAGCAGAGACAGCCTTTAACCACAAAGCATTTTTTAAATCCTGGCAAAACTGGTTTTATGAAAAGGGGCTGAAAGATGGGGCTTACCCAGAGAGATCAGAGTGGCGACATTTTCCTCCGTGACGTCTCGGTGCAGAGCCCTTTGGCCTTCGTCCAGCAGGGACCACTCGTCCTCCATGAGCTGGACAGCAACATCCTCAAAGGCCATTATGACACCCTGAGAGGAAGGGAAAACATTTCACCTTTACACAGAAAGTCTACTGCCATTCTTTAGTACAGTAGAAACCTTCTATCCACCAGATTAATATCCAGATTCCTTTATGCACGGTCCAAAAATATTTAAAACCCTGAAATGAAAATACCTAGAAAATGGATTTTCAAGGTGTTTTGGCCAGTAGAGGGAACCAAACACCATGCTACAGTACTCCCCCATTTATCATGGGAGTTAGGTGCCTGACCCACCCACAATAAAGGAAAATCTGTGAAAGGCAGATGCCTCAGCAAGCTGACCCTGGGTTGCTCCCGCTGGCCTGCCCTTCCAAAGAGAGGCACTTAACCCATCTCCTTCCCTTCTTGCCTTCCAGCCCACCCCTTCCCGAATACTCCTGGGCAAACAAGGGAATGGATTCTGGTTTGTCTCTGAAAAACCTGCAGACCCATTTAGATTGTGTGTGTGCGTGTGAGTGCAAGTGAGCAATTCCTCTTCAGCCTTCACCACAGGACAGAAAGAAGATCTCAAACCAGCTCTGACTCACAGAGGCCCTATTAAGGTAAAAATTTCAGGGACCAAGGAATGCTGGGTCCAACAGACTGTTACCTTTTATCCCAATGTTTCTGTATCCATGGGGTTGGAACGAATCCCCCATGGAGCGAAGGGTCCTACAGAAAAAATGTTTGTGCAAAACCATGGGCTTAGATTCAGGATTCAATCTTTTACCAACTTTCTTTATGAGCAGCTTGGGGGAAAATGAAACAAGAGAGATACCTTCACATTCTGAAATAGTTCTGAGAGGGGAAAGCAGTGAAGGCGTCTCCGCTGACTTGTTCCAAAGAGATCAGGTTGTGCAGAAGCTATTTCTGTTTGTCCAAATAGTAGCAATGGGGAAGGATATGTTCCCAGGACCATTCCAATGCCTGCCAAACAGGTGGAAAGTTATTTCATTTGTTTTGAAAGACTTTTTATATTAACCTTGAAAAACAGATCTCCGCTTTTACCAAATGAGACTTCCATCACTACACCGGCGGAGTGAAAAGGACTCCTTCTTCCCTGCAAAAAGGGGAAGGAGGCAGATTCTGTTGAAGCTAAGAGATACCCATCACCTTATCTAACCTCAGTGCAGCCATGCCTTTGCTGTTCCGTGCAGGACGTCCAGGGCCCACCGTGACGGGCCAGGCACTGAAAGCACCAAAACCTGGCTCCTGAGGACAGACAGGAGAAAGGGAAGAACACCTGACTTTCCTAAAGAAGTGCTGGAGTTATTTAATGTAAAGGGCCAGAGGGCGACCTGAGCGCTTCAGTTTCACTGTGATAAATGGGTTCATCGAAAAAAGAGGGAACATGACAGAAAGCTTACCTATAAATGCCATGTGAGACCAAATCTCCTCCATGACTTTTCTGTGCAGAGACCTTTGGCCGGGATCCAACAGATCCCACTCATGCTCTGAGAAACACACTGACAGGCCCTCAAGGGCCTCTTCAACCTGAAAGGGGGGGGAGGACATTGTTTATTCTCACGAGAAGACGTGTCTGGGTGTGTTTTCTCCCCCTTCCCTCTCCCTCACGAGAAGACGTGTCGGTGTGTTTTCTCCCCCTTCCCTCTCCCTCACGAGAAGACGTGTCTGGGTGTGTTTTCTCCCCCTTCCCTCTCCCTCACGAGAAGACGTGTCTGGGTGTGTTTTCTCCCCCTTCCCTCTCCCTCACGAGAAGACGTGTCTGGGTGTGTTTTCTCCCCCTTCCCTCTCCCCTACCTGCTCTGTCTGGGCAGGCGTCGTCCTCATGTCACCACAAAGAATAAGATATGAGCAACGACGTGGTCCCAGCTTATTTTCAAATTCTGTAAAGGAGAGCACATAAACATATTTAAACATATATTTATTTATTATTTAAACATATATTTATTATTAATTGCTTTTGATTGTTCATTATATATATATATATATATATATATATATATATATATATATATATATATATATATATATATATATATATATATATTTGTTTTCGTAGATTTTCACGGGTATAGGTATGCATGTTAGGGTGGATTCGGGTTTCTTCCCGTGTAGAAATCTGGTTGTTTTGGCGACGTTTCGACGAGGTCTCACTCGTCATCTTCAGGCTGGTGTTCTGGCTTCTTTCTTCTTGAAGCAAAGCGTGATCTCAGTTGAAGTCCTTCTATAAATACTGCTGGGGGTGTGTGGTTTGCTTGCTCTGTTGCTGATTGTAGGTTCGTTTGTTCTTTTGTGATCTGCTGTGTGGCTGAGGCGATCGTTAAGGGATTAACTGCTGGTGGGTTAGATGGCTGTTTAGAGACATCCTGTGTGGGTGAGGTGCTGGATGTGTGTCTATTAGCCTTTTGTTTCTTAACGACCTTGGTGATGGGCGTTCTGGCAGCATCCTGGGCTTTGGTGGAGTGGGGTCCTGTGTCTTGTGAATTCATTTTGGTTTGGCTACGGGTCTGTGGTCTCCCAATGTTTTTTTGGCGTGTGTAAGTGTGCTCCATGTGGTGACTGGAGTGGGGTGTAGCGGTAGATGGTGCAGTCGTGGTTTTGTTATTGGATGGTGGTTTCGTTTCATCTGTGGGAAGGGTCTGGGTTTGTGTTTGGTGTGGATGGAAGGTGGTGGCATCTTGTGTCCTTTTGGACCTGGTGTCAGTCTTTGTGACAGAGGCTCGTCTGTTGACCAGGGCTAGTTTCCAGATGTCAGGCAAGCGGGAGGTGTCGTCACGTTTATTCATGTTGTTTGGGTGTTTCTCTATTTCAATGGCTTCCATGATTATTCGACTGTTGAAGTGTTCAGTTTTGGAGATGAGTTTGGTTCTTTCAAAATCAATTTCATGACCTGTTGTTTTTATGTGCTGGAAGAGAGAGGAAGATTTTTCTTCTTTTTTGACTGCGTTCTTGTGTTCTGCGATGCGTGCGCTTATTCTCCTGTTTGTCTGTCCGATGTATGTGGCTGGGCAGACTTTGCATGGTATTTCGTAGACTCCTTGGTTTTCTAGCTCAATCTTGTCTTTGGGGTTTCTTAAAATGTTGGCTATTTTTTGTTCGGTGCAAAAGGCTGTCTTGATATTGTGTTTGTGGAGAATTTTGCTGATTTTGTCTGTGGTGCCTTTGATGTAAGGGAGGAGGGCAGTGCCGTTGTTCTCTTCTGTTTCTTGGTTCTTGGGGGGTGTTGCCCATTCAAGAAGCCTTGACAGCTATCCACAACAAATACAACCCCCCCAAGCACATCCTAGATCTGACCAACCACTGCCTAACCAACACATACTTCATCCACAATGGACAAAGATACAAACAGATAGAAGGAGCACCCATGGGATCACCCCTCTCACCGGTCATCGCAAACCTATATATGGAACACTTTGAAACCAACGCGTTACAGAAGTCCGAACATAAACCCAAACTCTGGCTCAGATATGTTGACGACACCTTTGTTATCTGGCCACACGGGAAAGACAAACTGAACAACTTCCTCACACATCTCAACAGCCTACACCCCCAAAATACAATTCACTATGGAAATAGAAGCCAACAACCAACTTCCCTTCCTGGACGTCCTAATCTACAAAAAACCCGACGGCTCCTTAGGACATACCATCTACCGAAAAAAAACACATACAAACCGCTACTTAAATGCACAATCACACCACCACCCTGCACAGATCAACTCCGTAGCAAAAACCCTCATCTCCAGAACCAAACGCCTCGCTGACAAAGACCACCTAAAAACTGAACTACACACTCTCTCGAATGCTTTAATTGCGAACGGATTCCAAAAAAACACCATCACCAAACTAATCCAAAAAGAAACACCCCCCAAGAACCAAGAAACAGAAGAGAACAACGGCACTGCCCTCCTCCCTTACATCAAAGGCACCACAGACAAAATCAGCAAAATTCTCCACAAACATAATATCAAGACAGCCTTTTGCACCGAACAAAAAATAGCCAACATTTTAAGAAACCCCAAAGACAAGATTGAGCTAGAAAACCAAGGAGTCTACGAAATACCATGCAAAGTCTGCCCAGCCACATACATCGGACAGACAAACAGGAGAATAAGCGCACGCATCGCAGAACACAAGAACGCAGTCAAAAAAGAAGAAAAATCTTCCTCTCTCTTCCAGCACATAAAAACAACAGGTCATGAAATTGATTTTGAAAGAACCAAACTCATCTCCAAAACTGAACACTTCAACAGTCGAATAATCATGGAAGCCATTGAAATAGAGAAACACCCAAACAACATGAATAAACGTGACGACACCTCCCGCTTGCCTGACATCTGGAAACTAGCCCTGGTCAACAGACGAGCCTCTGTCACAAAGACTGACACCAGGTCCAAAAGGACACAAGATGCCACCACCTTCCATCCACACCAAACACAAACCCAGACCCTTCCCACAGATGAAACGAAACCACCATCCAATAACAAAACCACGACTGCACCATCTACCGCTACACCCCCACTCCAGTCACCACATGGAGCACACTTACACACGCCAAAAAAACATTGGGAGACCACAGACCCGTAGCCAAACCAAAATGAATTCACAAGACACAGGACCCCACTCCACCAAAGCCCAGGATGCTGCCAGAACGCCCATCACCAAGGTCGTTAAGAAACAAAAGGCTAATAGACACACATCCAGCACCTCACCCACACAGGATGTCTCTAAACAGCCATCTAACCCACCAGCAGTTAATCCCTTAACGATCGCCTCAGCCACACAGCAGATCACAAAAGAACAAACGAACCTACAATCAGCAACAGAGCAAGCAAACCACACACCCCCAGCAGTATTTATAGAAGGACTTCAACTGAGATCACGCTTTGCTTCAAGAAGAAAGAAGCCAGAACACCAGCCTGAAGATGACGAGTGAGACCTCGTCGAAACGTCGCCAATACAACCAGATTTCTACACGGGAAGAAACCCGAACCCACCCTAACATGCATATATATATATATATATATATATATATATATATATATATATATATATATATATATATATATATATATATATATATATATATATATATATTTTACTTATTTATTTCTAGGTCTCCTTTTCTCCTTTTCACTGAATTAATGATTTACTTGGCCTGCCTAGTGCACTTTTACTACATCTTTAGTGACAACGACTGTGATGGGTAGTGTTGACACCCCGCTCTTTAATTGGCTTTTTTGCATTGTATTAATGTTTACAGAGTGTAACCTAGTTGCTTGTGACGTATCCTGTTTTGCTGCTGCAAACCGTCCAGAGCACCTTTGTTACCAGATGAGAGGTGTGTGTATGTGTGTTGTGTCGTTACAGTTGTGACCGACTCTTCGTGGCTCCATGTCCATGGAGTTTTCTTGGCAGGAATACTGGAGTAGCTTGCCAGTTCCTACTCCAGGCGTCTACACCACCTGGTAATCCCTGATGGTCTACCATCCAAGTACCAGCCAGTTCCGATCCTGCTTAACGTCTGATATCAGGCGAGATCGGATGGGCTTAGAAGGGCATATAGGCAGCTGCCCAGATGAGAGGACTAAAAGTCTGTCTAAATAAATAAATAAATAAATAAATAAATAAATAAATAAATAAATTTTTATTATATTATATTTTATTATATAATAACATCTGGGGACCCCAAGGCTGGGGGATCCTCTTTTCTAACAAACCCTTCTCCTTGTGCAAAGAGATGATGATGATGATGATGATGATGATGATGATGATGATGATGATGATGATGATGATGATGATGATGATGACGGAAGAGGAGGAAGGACAGGCTTCCCTTTGTCCCCCCAAATGCGTGTGTGTCTGTATATATATACACACACACACACACACACACAAAGAGAGAGAGAGAGAGAGAGAGAACCCCAGCTCCTCCTTCCTTCTTCTGCCCCACCAGGGGACTCACCTGTTTCCCGGGATCCAAAAGAGGCACCTCCGTCTGAGGGGGGGGGGAGGAAATGAGAAGAGAACACTTCCGGCGCGCATGCGGACATTCTAGGAATCCCTTGAGCTCCGTCTCTTCCCCACCACCACCTTTGTTATGCTTCCTGAACGGACGCTCTAGGAATGAGGCTAACTTCTGCTCTCTCCCACTCTCATGAACTTCCTGGGAGGACTCTCTAGGAAGGAAGGGGGGGAAAACCCGCCCGCCGCTGCCTCCTTCTCTATGATTCCGATTGAGACTCTCTAGGAACGGAGGCCGGGGATTTATGGTTTCTGCTTCCTCAAGAGGAGCCTCCCTGCCCTTCACAGCCAAGTGTTTCCATGCCGAGTCCCTCCCCCTCCAACCCCACCCCAGGAAGACAGAAAAGAGGCGGCTTGGATTCCTAGAGAGTCCTCTCTCTCCGCCAAGGACGGTTCCGTTCCTCTTCCTCCTCCCCTGCTTCCTCTTCCGGTGGCTGTTCGGTGCTCTTTTTTTCATTTCCCCCCGGTTACAAGACTTTCTCTTGGGGGTTCCGGGCCCCTCTTTTTTTGTGGGGGAGCAGGGTGAGTCCGGGGGGGGAGGTCGAGGGAGGGGGAGGTCAGCGCTTGGGGGTGGGGAGGGGGCGGGAGGGGGCAAGGGGGGTAGCCCTTTTCTTTTCCAATGTCTGGCGCTGAGCCTCCTTTTTTGGGGGGGGGAGAGCCCCTCGAGAAAAAAACGCCCCCCATCTTCACCCCCTCGGGATCCCCTCCCTCCCCCCTTTCCTCTCCCCCCCAGTCTTGGTCGTGGGGGAAGGACTGGGAACCAGTTGAAATCCCCCCTTTCCCATTAGCCCCCCCCCCACCAAGGAGGGAGGGACACCCCCTCTGCCCTTTTCTGGGAAGGGAGGGACGCCTTTTTTGGGAGGGAGAAGAAAGGCTAAAGAAAGGTTTCCCCCCTCCTGCAGGGAGAGAGGGTGGGAGGGAGCCCTTTGAGGAGGGGGGGTTCTGGGAGGGAGGGGGGTTCTTTACCTGCAGAGTCTGGAGGACGAATTTGGGGGGTTGTGGGTGGGAGAGAAGAATTGGGGGGGCATGACAGAGCAGAGGTAGAACGAGGCTCTTTGGGGGGCATGTCCCTAAAGGGGGATTCCCCCCCCCTTGGGTTTCGTTCAGTTCCCACACCACCCTTTTCTTGGAAGTGGGTGGGTGGGGGCTTCTGGATGTGGAAACTTCATTCCCAGCAAAAGCCTTTAAGCCTCACTCCCCGTTCATCCAACCACCAAACCAACCCCGGAGCAAGAAACCAGGCGAAAAGTTAACATCTGGCAAAAAAAAGGGGGGGGTTGTAGAAAAAAGGGGGTCCCCCCAGACTTGGGGTCCCCAGATGTTCTTATTTATTTATTTATTTAGAATATTTTTACCCCACCTTTCTTGCAGTACAACTCCCAGGAAACCTGTGGCTAAGCAAGGCTGGGGAGGGGTGGACCACCGAGGTAGAAGGAAAATGTTTTGATAGAAAAGCCACCTGTGGTTTGTGGCTTGTGTAGTCCTGCTGGTGCACCTTTGCTCTTGCCACTAATTTGTGGTTGTGCTTTGTTCTATTTATTATGTACACTGCCTTGAGTTCCCTTTGGAAAGCAAGCCGTATATAAATCTTTAACAAGTCCTCAACAAACTATAACTTTTTCTTCTTCTCATTTCTATTACTACTACTACTACTAAGTAGCAGTAGTAAGTAGTAGTAGTACTACAACGTAAACACAATGTAAAAACAAAAGCAATAAAATGACAATATGACAAAACAATTTTAAAAAAAGCAACATTTTTTTATTTTTTGTTATTGCTCTTTGCCTGAATTACTAGTTTCTCATTGTTTACCGCTCAGAGATCCTTCGGGAAAATTCAGTTGGCATATAAATGGAAATAATAAATAAATAAATAAGCAATAACATAAAAGCAAAATCAATAAAATGACAATATAAAACAACAATTTGAAAAAAGATGGTAAGATGGAAGCATAGTATACGCTTCATCCTTTTCAGTATTTGTCTTAATGATGTCAGCCAAGCAGAAAAGCAGTGTGGTTTTACTTTTCAAGTAGAAAGGCAGTGTGGTTTCTTTATTTGAAATACAGAAGTGCATGTTATCCAACCTTCCAGATAGAGGTGTCAGTGGCTTGTGTGTGTGTGTGTGTGGGGGGGGGTTATAGAAAAGATGGAGGATAAGGAGGCAGGTGGTTGTGCAGATTTCTCTTGAATGCCTCCCATGTGGGAACACTTCGCACCTCCCTCTGGGGCTGCTGGTTCCATTGCCGTACTCCTCTAACAGTCAGGAAGTTTTTCCTGGCATTCAGCCGAAAGGCGCCTTCCTATAAATTGAGCCCCCTGTTGTGTGTCTTGCGTTCTGGATCCATCAAGAAACACTGTCTCCGCAGACATCCTTCTTTACCCGAATGCCCTTGGGGTGCAGTTCCTGCCTGCCAAGCAGAAGGCGGGTGCAGGAGAAAATAATGCCCGGCATAAAAGCTCCGACAGAGAGACTTCATGGCAACCTCAGAGGCAGACACTCAACGACCAGAGAAAGCCAAGGAAAGGCCTAGAGAGGGGAGAAGGACCAGAAGAGCTGGCTCTCTGGTCCGTGGCTGGATCTCCTGGAATCTTACACTCCCTCTAAGTGATTTGCTCTCTCTGCTTCTTCCAACAGAGACAGAAGACGGCAGCCCGTCCATTTGTGTTCTTTAGGAAGTGGAGACCATGGAAGACTTCCTTGCTCCTGAAGCTCTGAAACAGCCTGACGGACATGGAGATCGGGAGCAGAAAGGGGTTTCCGGAAGGAAAAGGCCAAGCCGACCACGACGGGGACTTTCTCCGCTCCTACGGCCAACACCGGCACATCCGGGAGTTTTGTTACGGGACGGCCGAGGGGGGCCTCACAGGCTCAACAGAAGCTGTGTTGCATCCCGGGAAGTTTCAAACAGTAAGTTCCCTGCATTATTACAGGGCAAATGGGTTTTTTTTAAAAAAAGAAAGAAAGAAAGTATTTCAACATAAAGTGTGGCATATCATACTTTATTCTAGGGCTAAAATTTTGCCTTAATGATGAATAGCTCAGTCCTGTGTGGATTTTAAAATTCCTGTTTTTATTTAAATGAATTTTAAGCCACATTATTGACTGCATAGAACTTAAAGAATTATTTGTGCGTAATTAAATGTATAATGTATTCCATTTAGAATTTATATTTTACAGAAGATCTGAATACATGCAGATGGGAACATGTGTTTGGTATTTTTTTTACTTCTTCAGTGGATGTAAATCTAGCAGTGGTATTTTTCAAAATGAGTTTCAAAAGCCTTTGTTCTTACTCATTGTTTAGATACCATAATCAAATGTATTATATATGTTGCAAATTCAGTCTGTAGCCTGCATAATTGTAAGCTGCACAGGACACCCCCCACCCCCCGCCCCATTGAAGCAAGTGGCAAACCACTTCTCTGTCTTGTCTAACTAGAAGACTCTAAGTTCTGCCACTCAAGTGCAGAAACACATTGAAAAGGGTTAAAATCGGAAGGCTGTGCACTTTCCGTTGAGGCAGAGCCCCCCTCCCTACCCCCAGGAAGGCAAAACCCCATTGCCCTCCTGTCCTTTTTGATGTTTTTTTTAAAAATTATTTCTTCCGCCATTCCGGTGTCCCCAATTTTGCCTTGCCTCCAGGTGTCTTCAGAATTGGCCGCCCCGGGGTTTGTCCACCCGAGACGGAGGCCTCTCTGCCTGAAGAATATGGAGGGAAAGGAAGGCGGGCCTGTTTTCCCAGGTAGGGAACTCATCCTCATCCTCATCATCCTTCTCCTCCTCTCTCTCGCTCTCCCCTATTCAGCTTAAAGCTTAAAGAAAGATATTAAGCCTGCGTCCATGTAGGTCAAAACAGGAAGATCCCTTAAAAATAAGAAAGAGCAGAGGAAAATGTGAAGAAGAAACATTTTTCCAACCACCGTCTCTTGGTTTCCCCCTTACAGATGCTGGACATGGTCTGGGAACACATCCTCGCTCGTCTCTGCTACGTGACGGAGCAGAAACCGTGCCCGTTTGGGCAGAGCAGGTAAGGGGGGAAGGAGCAAGGAGTGGAGGGGCTCGGGTGGTGCTTCTTCTCCTCTTACACCCCCTTTCCCTCCCAAGGACTGGCCCCTTTTCATTTGCTTCTCTCCTATATATTTATTTACTTAGTTTTTAACTGGTGAGCCTCGTGGCGCAGTGGTTAAATGCCTGTACTGCAGGTAAAACTGTGCTCACGACCTGGGTTCAATCCCCGGTAGCAGGCTCAAGGTTCACTCAGCCTTCCATCCTTCCGAGGTCGGTAAAATGAGTACCCAGCTTGCTGGGGGGGGGCAATGTGTAGCCTGCACACTGTAATCAAAAAATTGTAAACCGCCCAGAGACTACTTGTAGTGGTATGGGGCGGTATATAAGCAGAACACTTTGCTTTTGCTTTGGTGCCAAAATGTCATTAACGTCGGCAACCAGGCGGATCTCACTCGGGAGGGCGTTCCATATCCTGGGGGCAGCTGTTTCAAGCCACCCCTCTCACCTCCCTAGGAAGGCCAGTGGCAATGGGAAGAGAAGCGTTGAACCCTTGCCTGAGATGCATGTCGGTGAACTTATGTTCTGGACCATACTTGGAAAGAAATGTGGAGACCTTTTGATGCCCATGAGCTTCCAGTGGTCCCTCTTAAGAGGAAATCCATTCATTCCAAAGGTCCTTTCATTGTAAGGAAATTTTGTCTCAAGAGGCACGGTTTCCCCTAAGAATGCATTGGGAACCAATTAATTAATCCGGAAATATTATTTGATTGGTTTTCAATGCATTCCTATGGAAAGATTGTCTCAAACCCCCTTCAATCAACGGACAGCCTCCATGCAGCCCGACAGGCAGCTGATTTTGACAGCTCCTACCTGTCAAAATCAGCTGTATGTCAGGAGCTGCATGGAGCAGCCTTCCTCGCCCACCCACCTTGGTTGGGGCAGCAAGGATCTTCTTTTAAAAGACCCGTGCGAGCCTTGCGAAGAGCAGGCTGTATGCACGGGTCTTTTAGAGGAAGATCCTTGCTGCTTCCCCTCCCTCCCCCCCCCCCCGCCCCCAGGTTGGGGCAGCCAGCCAAAGGGGGGAAGGTTTCCTTCTGCCCCAACCCAGCAAAGAAGAAGAAAAGGCTTCCTGTCTTTGCTGGGTTGGATGAGTAGACCTCCTCAATAAACAGGAAGCCAAAGGCATCTCCCAACAGGCAGCTGATTTTGTCAGAAGTCACCGGGACTTTCTCCTTCCCCCTTTCAGGTTGGGGAAGCTCTGGAGGAGCTGGCCTTGTGGTGTTTCTCCGAGGAGGAGTGGGCCCTGCTGGATCCCGCCCAAAGGGCTCTTCACCAGGAGGTGACGGAGGAGGCGCTGACCCATGTGGTGTTTCTCTGTGAGGCTTCTTTTTTTACCTCCCCTCCTTCAAGAGGAACCCACTTTCTCAGGTTAAAACTGCAGCGTTGTCGGGTTGTCAAAACACGCTAGCTGCAAGCGCTGCAGTAACCCCTAGGATGAACCAAGGTAAGAACATAAGAACATAAGAAGAGTCCTGCTGGATCAGGCCAAAGGCCCATCTAGTCCAGCTTCCTCTATCTCACAGTGGCCCCACCAGATGCGTTTGGGAGCGCATGAGACTGGATGTCTTTCTCCTGATACCACTCCCCTGCATCTGGCCCTTGAAGTACCCCGATTTTAAGCCTGGAGATTACACATCTCCTTCATGGTTTGTAACCTGTGATGGACTTTTCCTCCAGGAATCTGCCCAATCCCCTTTTGAAGGCATCCAGGCCAGATGCCATCACCACATCCTGTGGAAGGGAGTTCCATAGACTAACAACGCGCTGGGTGAAAAAATATTTTCTTTTGTCTGTTCTTACTCTCCCAGCCTTCAATTTGAGTGGATGTCCCCTAGTTCTGGTATTTTGTGAGAGGGAGAAGAGCTTCCCTCTATCCACTTTACTCATGCCCTTCATAATTTTGCACGTCTCAATCATATCCCCCCTCAGGCGCCTTTTTTCCAGATTAAAGAGGCCCAAATGTTTTAGCCTTTCCTCATAAGGGAGGTGCCCCAGCCCAGTAATCATTTTGGTCGCTCTCTTCTGCACCTTTTCCAGTTCCACTATGTGTTTCTTGAGATGTGGTGACCAGAATTGTACACAATACTCCAGTCCTATCAGGTGCTTCACTGTCTGCTTTAGTGGGATGATTGACCGATCGATTGGCTTCTTTGTTTCTATCCCACCCTTATTCCCGAAAGAACTCAGAGCAGTTGCTGTTTACAGTGCAAAACACTATTTGGGGTGCTTTGTAACAACAAAATTTAAAACACCACAGCATATAAAAAGCATAGGATTCCATTGCCTCTTTTTTCTTTATTTCCACTTGAGCTTCATGGATTGCTTTTATTGCAACCCTTTCAGCATCATTTTTCTGACTTAGGACATTTATAACAATGGTCTTATAGTTACTTAACTCCTGGCATCTCCTTTCTTGGGGATTGGAAAGTATATTGAATGATGCCAGTTTATGGGCCATTGTTTTTTTGTTTTCATATTTCTTTGTATATCCTTGGTTAGATTTTGGGAGCTTGAATCCCTGTGGCATGAAACAGTCCTATCAGAATTTTATTGACCCATGGTGATTTATTTATTCCCAATGCTTTCACAGAAACTTTCACTTCCCTTTCTAGAACTTCAAATCCTTCCCCATGGGACTCTTTGACCATTTTTCTGAAGTGAATTCTAACCAATGAAAGTCAAGATAAAGAAAATCTGTTCATCTTGACAAGTTAACTGTTGTTGTTTTTCTGCCAAGTTCCTTCCAAACTGGGACAGTGCAGCAAATGAGCAGTGCCTGCGAACTCGAGGCTGTAGCTTCTTTTCCAGAATCAATCTATCCTTTCTTTGGTCTTCTGTTAGTTCTACCCTTTCCACACATCACCGTTTTTTTAAAAACAACAATTTACTTGTAGAGTGCATAGTTCCCGGTCTGGGAAGAAGGCGCGGTATATAAATATAAAAATAATAAATAAATAAATAAATAAATAAATAGTATGTTGCGTTACGGATTACGCGGACACAAGAGTTTTTGGGGTACAATCAACTTTGGTCTTCAGGCAGCATTTTCTCTCTGTGTCGCTCTGGGCTGCATGCATGCATGTGTGTGTGAGAGAGAGAGTGTGAGGGTGTGTGATGTGTGTGTGAGCTGATAATGCTGCCTGAACAACCAGTCTTTTATTAATAAGAGAAGAACAATAGTCACAGGAAGACATTTCCTCGGCGGGAGGGAAATGCACACCTATCTCGAAGACCATATTGGCTTGTTATTGATGAAGACCCAGGGAAGGGGCCAAGGGTCACAGTGCAGATGGCCCTGATGTGTCCTGATATCCTGTTTTTCCTCTGGCCTTGCCATCCTGTTTTGCTGCCTTCTTGGGCTTAGCACATCCGGTATCTGCTCGGCCCTGGGGGTTGCTGGGAAATACAGGCCAATGCAGGCCTCCCAGGCCTTCAGTTGCCTCTGTGTGCTTGGCCAGTTTTGCGGCTCAGAAATATGGGGGAACGGAATTCCCACAATAGTATGTGCAAAACAAAGAAGAAATGCCAGTTTTTAAGCAGGGGAAATGATCTTCCTCCCAGGTATTGGATGGACCCTGGAAAGACACCTGTCCTTACCGCTCCTTTTTGGAAGAGGGCAAAGAGCTTCTACACCACTGGGTCTGGCGGAAACAAATTGTCGGAAGAGTGCCGGGCGCTTTTCGGCCTCAGAAATGTCTTGGAATTTAAAGGTATCTGACCGTCCCTATCTCCTTTTGCCCAAAGTGACTGTAAAGGACGTGGAGAAGTCTGCCAGAGATGGCCTGAGTCCAGAGCCGATACCTCTGTTGCACAGACAGCTCGGTTTTCTTCTCTAGAGTAAAGGAGGTGTCAGGTCTCTGGCTGCAGAGACCCATGAGGAGAGTTCAGTGTGTCCCCCCACACACACACACACACTGTGCTACCGGGGTGAAGAGCCAG
This sequence comes from Phrynocephalus guinanensis, assembly GCA_037367245.1. Taxonomy (NCBI): domain Eukaryota; kingdom Metazoa; phylum Chordata; class Lepidosauria; order Squamata; family Agamidae; genus Phrynocephalus; species Phrynocephalus guinanensis. The sequence continues at coordinate 1,194,994 of CM074744.1, forward strand.
CCTGTGTGGCCTTTGAGGAAGCTGGATCGACGGTTCTCATGTCCGCAATTGCCGTGTGTCCTGCCATCTTTGGGCCGCCACGACGTGTGGCTGCCGGCCATCACTTTCCAGGTGGCACACAGGATGGGCAACAGGGCTGCTTGGAGGGCATGTCCGTATCAGTGGAGGAGGCTTTTTCTCACCTTCTCTGTTCCTGATGCCGTGTCTAGTTGCTGTTGCAGAGTACCAGAACTGGTTTGAGGGCAGGTCATTATTACAGTAATCCCTGGTTTATCATGGGGGGGGGTTAGGGTCTCCAACCCCCCGTGATACAGGCTAATCCACAATATGTGGAAGCCTTTGTTTGCGGGACAGGATGGGACAAGGGATGGCGTGGCGGGCCTGTGTGGGGCCTCTGGAGCTCCCCTCAGGCCTAGCGCTGGCAGGAATGGGCCCCTGGCAGACTCCCATGGCCTCTGCACGGACCAGAAGTGACTTCCAGCGAATGGGAAGTTACTTCCGGCGGACCAGAAATGGCCTCTGGAGCCCAGTGCTGAACTGCCACAGCCTCTGGAGCTTGCTTCGGGCCTGGCGTGGCCTGGCTGTGGCCTTCAGAGCTCACCTCGGGCCTGCGCTGCCTGGCCACTGCTCCGCTGCCCACCTGTGCCTCACTGAGAAATAGCGACCAGTAAGAATCTGCGATATACCAGGACCACAATATTTGGACCACGATGTGGAGGGGGACTACTGTATTTATTATGTGTGGGTGTGGGTGGGTGTGGGTGTGGGTGTGTTTACCATGAAAAGCAGTGAAAAGAAAAACCCAAAAGAAAGCCAGGGAACCACAACTCCCTACCTTTCCAAGTTCGAAAGATCCAAATCCCACAGCAATATATATATATGTCCAGAATGGCTCCAAAACACAATTTAAAAAAAACTGCTCCAACTCCTCCCACCCGTCCACAAACTACAGATTGTGCAATGCATCCTGGGTACACTTTTTTGCAAAGCATCATGGAAATTTTGTTTACGGAGGCTGCCCATAGGGAAATTTCATTATATAAAACTTCCCTATTCCCAGAAATTTCATTCCGTTATCCACTTTTTTGTTAACAGAGGCATTCATTATCCGAGGTATTGCTGTATACAGTCTTAGAGCCCTCCCTGCGTTATGCTTGAAGCAGAAATGTTTTCCCTTCCTCTCAGGGTGTCATGATGGACTTTGAGGACATTGCTGTCCAGTTCACGGAGGACGAGTGGTCCCTGCTGGACAAAGGCCAAAGGGCTCTGCACCGAGACGTCATGGAGGAAAATGTCGCCACTCTGATCTCTCTGGGTAAGCCCCGTCTTTCAATCCCACACCGTGATTTGTGTTATTTTTATGAATAAATGCTTTGCGCATCAACGTTTCCCCCCTTCCACTCTGCCTCATTTCACGGAGGGTGGTTCCCTAATTGGTGACTCCACTTCTGTTCCACTTGGATTCCCTCTTTCTCATTTCAGCTGTGGGTAAGAGAGCGAACAGCATGGAGGAAGAACACGGTGCCACATCTTTGGGAACTGCTATGGATGAAAAATTGAAACAACCCTTAGGAAGCAGGAAGAGTTTCAGGGGGAGAGGCAGCCTTGGGTCCCGTCAACAATCCCCTGCAAAAAAGAAGACGTGGAAATGTCTGGGAAATGGAAGTGGAGGAACACGTTGGAGAATCGATGCCGGGGAGAAGCCATTTAAGTGCTTGGAATGTGGCAAGGGCTTCACCCAGAGTGGAAACCTTGCTTCCCACCTGAGAATCCACAGAGGGGAGAGACCCTTTGTGTGCCTAGAATGTGGGAAAAGCTTCAGGCAGACCTCACACCTGGCTTCCCACACAAGAATCCACACAGAAGAGAAACCCTACCAATGCACTGAGTGTGAGAAGAGCTTCAGCCACCGCAATACTCTGAGTTCCCATTTAAGAACGCACACGGGGGAGAAACCTTTTAAGTGCATGGAATGTGGAAGGAGCTTCAGCCAAAGCAGCATCCTTTGTATTCATCAGAGGACACACACAGGGGAGAAGCCCTATGAGTGTGTGGAATGCGGGGAGAGCTTCAGTCAGAACCACCACCTGAGCTTACATCAAAGGACTCACACAGGAGAGAAGCCATACAAATGCATGGAATGTGGGAAGACCTTCAGTCGAAATCACCACCTTGTTTTACATCAGAGGACTCACACGGGGGAGAAACCTTACGAATGCATGGAATGTAGGAAGACCTTCACTCACAGCAGTACCCTCAGTAGACATCAAAGAACTCACACGGGGGAGAAACCCTTTAAATGCGTGCAATGTGGAAAGACCTTTAGTCGGAGCTGTAGCCTGAGCTCGCATGAAAGAACTCACACAGGGGAGAAACCTTTCAAATGCCTGAAATGCGGGAAGAGGTTCAGTAGGACCTGTAACCTTCGTTCGCATCAAAGAACTCACACGGGGGAGAAACCTTACGAATGCCTGGCCTGTGGGAAGAGCTTCAGCCACAGCAGTAGCCTTAGTTCACATCAAAGAACTCACAGTGGGGAGAGACCGTTGGGACCAGAAAAACTGGCAAGGGCTTCTGTGCATTCCCAGACATTGCTTCTTCTCTAAGAAGCAACACAGATGGAAAGCATTTAAGTCAGTAGTTCTGGCAAGGTCTGAAGTAGACATGGGCCTTTTGTTACAGAATAGGTCCGGTTCCAAAACGAATCATGGCACCATAGCTGCTGTTCGGAATTTGGACCCAACCTGCAAAACGAAATCATCCCTTCACTTGCTTTGTTTTACCTCGCGCGGGGTGATACTCCAACCAGGAAGTAGCCTCCAACACGTCATCGTTTCTTGTCCCTGGCACTAGCCAATCTGGCAGGGAGGCGGGATGATGCATATCTTTGCTAGCTCCTGATTGCTTGCGCCTGGGACAAGAAATGATGACGCGTTGGAGTCTACTTCCTGGCTGGAGTATTGCTCCACGTGAAGTCAACCAAGGTAAGTCCATGAGTGAATTCGTTTTGGAGGGTGGGTCACAGTGCTGCAGTGATTCGTTTCAGAACCAGACCCATTCTGAAACCTAGCCTAAAGTTTGGTCCCCCATTTTATGTCCCATCCAAGACTCCATGAAGACAAGGTGAAACTCTCTCCTTTTTTTTTTTTTTTTTTGGACGTGGTAAGATCTTTAGGCAGAAAAGACATTTGGTGTAGCACTTTTAAGTTCTGCAAGTCTGTTTACTAACTATTGATTAATTTTGCAAACAGTTTCACAAAGTATCTTTCTTATGTCCATTGGTATTACAGACCGCAAAATGCTCTCAGTTGCACACCCGTGACCTTGACATCAGCAGCACCAGCACTTTCGTTGCTTGTACAAATTTGCCCAGTTCAAGCGTCCCTTGAGTTTGCTCTTCATAACATAGAAGCATCTTCAAAACCCTAAAATAAAATATCAATTGAGTTGTAATGAAGTGGTTTTTCCCTACCTCCTTCTGTAGTAGTAGTAAGGAAAAAAGAAACACAATGAGAAATTTGGAAATAGGTTTTTTGGCGCTTGGACAAAGGCATAGCTTCATATGAGGGTTACTGAGTGGGAAATGTAACAAATATCCTTATCTTAGTTTAATCGTCTTGACAATTGATACTTCACATACAGTATCATTATTTTTCTTCTGATTGCAACTGTACCTTATAACTTCTTTCTTTTATGAATACACATCCAGAGTGATCATACTACTGTGAATTGGGTCCACCTGTGTGTCAAAATCCTGATAGCATGTCTAATTATTCCATGTGAGTCCTATTCTTGATCGTATACCTCTTAAAGGATTATAGATGAGTACTTCATGCATTTAATGTAGAATCATAGAATCATAGAGTTGGAAGAGACCTCAATGAGGGCCATCCAGTCCAACCCCCTGCCATGCAGGAACCCCCATCACAGGACTCCTGACAGATGGCCATCCAGCCTCTGCTTAAAAACCTCCAAAGAAGGAGACTCCACTACCCTCCGTGGCAGCATATTCCACTGCCAAACAGCTCTAACTGTCATGAAGTTCTTCCTGATGTTCAAATGGAATCTCTTATCCTGCAGTTTGAAACCATTGCCCCGAGTCCTAGTCTCTGAAGCCATGGAAAACAAACCTGTTCCCTCTTCAATATGACATCCTTTCAAATATTTAAACATAGCTATCATATCCCCCTCAGCCTTCTTTTAGAGAGGCTAAACATTCCCAGTTCCCTAAGCCGTTCCTCATAAGACATTTCCTCCAGACCCTCAACCATCCTGGTCGCCCTCCTCTGCACCCGCTCGAGGTTGTCAACATCCTTTTTTAAATTGAGGCACACAGAACTGGACACAGGACTCCAGGTGGGGTCTGACCAGAGCAGAACAGAGTGGTACTATCACTTCCCTTGATCTAGACACTATGCTTCTGTTGATGCAATCAAGAATTGCATTGGCTTTCCTGGCCGCCGCATCACACTGTTGGCTCATGTCCGATTTGTGGTCCATCAAGACTCCCAGATCCCTTCCACAGGTACTATTTCCGTCCTTCGTTTTGGAAAATGCCATGTTGGAAAGGAACACAAGAGAGATTCCCCCTCCTTCTTCCCACGCTCAATTTGGCTCTTTCGAGACTACAAGTCCCTGTTTGCCTTGAGAAAGGGGGGGGGAGAGGTGTTACAAAATGCATGTGTTGCATTTGAAAGTTGGGGGGAAATTAGCAAAATTCACTAGGAATAATCAAGGCCAGATTAAAACAAAGCAATTTTACCTAGTGGCTGCAGTCAAGGCCTCTGGTACATATGGTACTGTACATATGGATGACGGAATTTGGCTTGTTTGTTTTTTTGGAATTTGTTTTTCTGGTAACATGACTAAACCCACTTTTTTCTTCTATGAATTGATAAAGATACCTTGAAGATAGCTTGAATCAAAGACTATGCTCCTTTGTTTGATATGGTGGGTGTTAAACCATCTCCGGGACATTGAAGCAGTCTTAACACCAGCCCTGCCTCCTGTTACCATCGTCTGGTGCATTCCATCTCACCCAAAAGATTCTCAGCGCCTGACAGACAACATCTCATATCAAGACTGCATTTTTGGGTACAATGCTTGGATAAAGATAGCATGTGGCCATGGAAAGCTTAGCTCAGGGGTCCTCAAAGTTTTCAAACAGCGGGCCGGTTCACCACGCCCCAGACACCACTGGGGGCCGGACTACAGTGGGTGGGGCGAGCAGGGGACCTTGCCGTAGCCCTCCCACTTTGAATGCCCCACTAGCCAGCATGCTGATCATCTAGGCGGTAGTTGGGGGGGAGTGGGAGAAGTGACATAGCCCACTACTTTGAACTGCCTCAGCAATAGAAGCAGTTGCAGAGGCTGGCTTGCTCGCAAAGTAGGGGGTAGGTGGGGGGGGTTGCAATTGGTCCCAGGGGCCGGATTCAGGACCTTGGGGGGCCACATCCTTCCCTGGGGCCTTAGGTTGAGGACCCCTGGCTTAGCTTATATTTTTTATTTTTTTGTTTTAGTGTAGCCTATTTTTGGGGTTCTGCGCCGCAGTTCAGGGTGTGTCGGGAGCTCAATGAATGCCAAGGTTCAGATGAACAGAGAAAGACTTTATTGATACACTGATCAGTAGGCCCAGTGGAATCCTTTCCAAAGACTGGAGCCCAGATAATAGAAAGCATAGATCTTTTGTACCCTTTGTCCGCTCTTCGCCCCTCCCCTACCCAAGCTGATAGCAACCAGCTGCATGTTGTAAACGAGGGGCCCAAGGGGAACACAAGGCGCCCTTGTGTTAACTGTAGCTCATTGGCCGTGTCGGGTAGAGCCAAGAACTTAGCAGATAACATATACGATTTATAGACATCTTTGAAGTTCTCTCAAGCACATCCTCTACAAGGACGAGGCTAGCTAATTGCATAGTTTCCCATATAGATAATTGTTTGTTCAAGCAAGCAAGAGAAACGAAACCAGAAACCCAATTTCTGCAGAGTGTGCAGACTTTTAGAAACCCATGTGAAAGAGAGCAGAAGCGCAGCCATTTTTGATTATGTATATAAGCTGTTACAAGCCGTTACAAAGCGTTACAAGCCGTTATAATGTATTCCCTTCATTAGTAGTGACCAATAAAGGTATCACCAAGCCTCTTTGGAATTTGTTTTTCTGGCCACAGGGCTAAACCCATTTTTTTCTTATTTAAAAAAAAGATTAAAAGTATGAGGAAAGGTGGCTATTCAAAATGCAAATGTAAGTAGCTTGCATAAAACAGCTTGCATTGTTTTGTTGAGTGTTATAAAGTTTCATTTTAATGAAAGTGTGTGTGTGTGTGTGTGTGTGTGTGTGTGTGTGTGTGTGTGTGTGTGTGTGTGTGTGTGTGTGTGGTGTCCTTATAGTCATGACCCCATGTCCATGGAGTTTTTTTCTTGACAGGAATCCTGGAGTGGTTTGCCAGCTCCTACTCCAGGCACCTGGTCTTCGCTGGGGGTCTCCCATCCAAGGACTAGCCAGGGCCGACCCTGCTTAGCTTCCGAAAGTAGCTTGCATAAAATAGCTTGCACCATCCCCTTGTTTCAGAAGATTGTTCAGAAGCAAGATGTGAAATTTCTCACGAGGGAGAGAGAAGGGGGGGGAATCACCCCACCTCTCCTGCAGTCCATCCCCGGTTTTCTCTTTGAGAGGCACTTGGGGGGGTGTGGACCCTCAGGGGGGTCCAGGATTTTCTGGCTACATTCAAAGTTTGGGTGCAGCC
>CM074744.1:1202235-1219569 GCA_037367245.1 Phrynocephalus guinanensis
TTTTTTTTTCCAGAAAAAAAGTCATTTATTTCTGGTGGGAATTCCTTCTATTCACGAGTTTTTTGTATAGCAAGTTATTTGTATCTTAAGAAAAACCCACTGTAGTCCATATGCTTTCGTCTTTCAAATTATGTTTCCTTTTATAGATTCTTCCCACCTCCTGAGTTTTTAACTGGATCCCCAGTCTTCAGCCATGACATTCTTTCTTCTTTTCTTTTCCTCTTCTCCACCTCATCTTTTCTCACTCATGGTGTCTTGTTTTATGTCTTCTGGGAAGGGATGTTTATAAGTTACCCAAAAACAAAACACAGACCATAAATTTCTGAAAATATATACACACCACCCAGGATCCCTACACCCAATGAAATATAGAATCATAGAGTTGGACAGAGACCTCAAGGGCCATCCAGTCAAACCCCCTGCCATGCAGGGAACCCCATCAACTAATAAACTTATCACCCCAAATATTTTTATCTCTCAGTTCTGCTTGGGTTTTGCATGGTTATGTTTAACACTGAACTACTGCATCTACCTTGTCTTAAAACCAAAGTAATTAACCAGGTACTCCTTCTTATAGTTCAGGGCCTGTCCAACAGGTAGACCGGGGGCTACCAGTAGTCCGCGGAAAGGTTCAACAAGTAAGCCCCACCAGCTATTCAATAAAAATGTGAGGCATATTAAGTTCTCCACCCCTCCCTCACCAACCCAAGGACCACCACTGCCCCAGCAAAGCTCTGGGTCGCGCCAGCCCAACTCTCTCAAGCCCAAGCAGAGCAGGTTAAAAGGGCCTTGACACAGTCCCCTGCCCTCCCTTACCGGGCCAGATGATTGGCACACCACTGTCTCATGAACAGTTGAAGTTGTTGGTTTGCAAGATTGCAGAGGAAGGGGATGTGGAGGGGGGGGGAGGAGAGTGAGGGGTGGGGGTCATGGGCGGTGCCCACCTCCTTTGGCGTTTGGTGTGTCGTTCCTCCCTATTTCTTCTTCCCCTGGAGAATTCCTTCCTCCCACCCCTTCCATCCTCCTCCTTCCTCATCATCATCCCAACGCTACCCCACAGGCTTGCCTCACAGAGGACTGTGACCTGCCGCTCCACTTGCTCCCCTTCTGAGCCATTCCCCCTCCTTGCACGGTGGTTAGTAATGTGATTGGGCCCCACTGCTCGGCTAGACCCATCCCAGCTGCCACTGCGAACATGGCAGAGGTGAGTGAGAGCTATGGGTGGCAGCAGGCAGTGGCAGCAAATGGGCTGGAAGGGAGGAAGGGGGGGGGAAAGGAGAAGTCGAGTCTCGTTCAGGCCCTGGGCGGGTTGGGGAGGAAAAGTTGCACCTTTTTAAAAGTCTTGCAGGCCCGGGCAAGTGGAAGGGGCGATCTGCAACAAGCATTACACGTGCCTCCTTGCACCCATCCACACTGGCTCGAGCCGGTGTAAGGGAATGCGTGTTGCATGGTCAGCCTTACCACAGGAATGCATTGAAATATTGTTTCCCCTCCAGAAAGGATTAATTGATTTTCAAATGTGTTCCTATGGGGAATTCGCCTGTCTCTACTTACAATTTTTTTAAAGTATGGAGCATATGCTTGGAACAGATAAAATTCATAAGTAGAGGTTTTTAGTTTGTTGCCCTCAGACACTTCATCTGAAATAGTAGACCTCGGCCTGTTCAAAGTTGGACGTCCTTTCATTGTTCTTGAAGCTTTCAATAGTCTAGTTTCTTCTGCATAGTTTGTCTCCTCCTGTTTTACTGCTGGAAAACGGCTCTCTTCAGGTCATGTCCAGTCCAAATCCTGTCAATTTGATCATGAGTTGAAGCTCTTGCCAGCTCTTTATCAAAGTGGATATTTGTGACAATTATGAAAAAACAAACTCTGTTCTTACAGGTACTGCGTTTCTCCAACAGTGTGAGTTTTCTCCATGGAAATTAAGAGAACTGCATCAACTGAGCCTTTTTCCCACATTCCGTGAATTTTTAATACAGCTTCCTCACCAGTATGTGTTCTATTGATGGGAATTAAGAGAACAGCTATTACTGAAGCTATTCCTGCATTCACATCCTATTTCATATAGTTTCCAACCGTGTGTGTTCTTTGATGATTTCCTGAGGTTACTGCTCTGACTGAAGCTCTTTCCACATTCTATGCATTAAAACGGTTTCTCCCCTGTATGTGTTCTTTGATGGGGAATAAAGGTGACTGCGATGACTGAAGCTCTTTCCGCATTCCTTGCATCCATATGGTTTCTCCCCTGTATGGGTTTTCTGATGAGAACTAAAGGTGATTGCTTTGACTGAAGCCCTTTCCACATTGGGAGCTTTTAAATGGTTTCTCCCCTGTGTGTGTTCGTTGATGGGAACTAAGGTGACTATCTCTTTAAAAATGAAGCTCTTTCCACTTTCCATGCATTCAAATGGTTTCTCCCCTGTATGGGTTCTTTCATGAGAACTAAGGGAACATCTGTGACTGAAGCTCTTTCCACATTCCATGCATTTCCATATGGTTTCTACCTGTATGAGTTCATATGATGGGGAACACTAAGGTGATGGTCCCCCGACTGAATCTCCTTCCACATTCCATGCATTCATATGGTTTCTCCCCTGTATGTGTTCTTTGATGGAAATTAAGAGAACGGCTGTTTTTGAAGCTCTTTCACATTCAAAGCATTTAAAATGGTTTTACCCCTGTATGTGTTCCTTGATGGGAACTAGGGTTATTGCTCTCACTGAAGCTCTTTCCGTATTCCTTGCAATATATGGTTTCTCCCCGTATGTGATTCTTTGATGGGAACTAAGAGAACTACGATGACTGAAAAGCTTTTTCCACATTCCGTGCATTTAAACAGCTTCTCACCTGTATTGTGTTCTTTGATGTTCACGGAGGCTACCGCTGTGACTGAATCCTCTTTCCGCATTCCTTACATTCCTATGGTTTCTTCCCGGTATGTGTTCTTTGATGGGAACTCACGTGACTGCTGTAAACTGAATGTCTTTCCACATTCCGAGCATTTTAATGGTTTCTCCCCTGTATGTGTTCTTTGATGGGAAGTAGGGTCACTGCGGTGACTGAAGTCTTTCCACATTCAATGCAATCATATGGTTTCTCCCCTATATGTGTTCTTTGATGCCTTCTAGGCCACCGCTCTGACTGAAGTTCTTTCCACATTCCATGCAATCATATGTGTTTCTCCCCCTGTATGTGTTCTTTGATGCATACTAAGGCTACCGTCTGACTGAAGCTCTTTTCCCAATTCATGCATTTTTTAAACGGTTTTTCCCTGTATGTGTTCTTTGATGGGAATTAAGATTACTGCTCTGACTGAAGCTTCTTACCAAATTCCATGCATTTATATGGTTTTCTCCCTGTATGTGTTCTTTGATGATAACTAAGGGAACTGCTATGGCTGATGCTCTTTCCAATTTCCATGCATTCATGAGGTTTCTCCCCTGTATGTGTTCTTTGATGGGAACCAAGATGATGGCTGTGACCTGAAGGTCTTTCCACATTCTATGCATTTACAATGGTTTCTTCTCTGTGTGGGTCCTTTTATGAAACACTAAATGCATGGCAAATACGGAAGTGCTTTGATAACATTCTTTGCACTCAATAAACTTTTCTGCACTCTTCCATTTTTAAACAAAAGCAAGGTGGCTTGTCTGACAACTCTTTCTATTTTGTATGCTTTCCCATTATTTCCCTCGCGTGGCTTTTTTCAGAGGTGAACGAAGGTTGTTCTTTTGGGTGAAGCTCTTTATACTCTGTATTGATTTATGCAATTTCTCCAGTCTCAGAAGGTTTTCACAGTCAATATCATTAGTCCTCATTCATACTGCCAGAAACTACTTGAAGTGGCCTGGGGGCCCCAAGGGTATATAAGCAGAAACACTTTGCTTTGCTTTGCTTTTGCTTACTCTTGTGTTGGGTTTCATTCATTCATTTTGTTTTTTTACCATTGCATGATGGACTCTACTTTGTTTCATAAGCACTTTGCAACACATTTAGGCTAATGGAATGCTATTTCCTTGCTTGCTCTCGATTGATTTCCACCCTGACTATCTGGGTTTCATAAATATTACTAACCAAGAGGTGGAATTTCCTGTGTCTGTGGTTGGCTCTTACTTTCTTTGAGTGTCTATATTTCCATTCCCTGTTTTCTCACAGGTTTTTCTAATTCTGATATTCTTGTATTTTACCTGATGGAGAAAGAAGAGGGAGTAAGAGTGAACATACGAATTGGGCATCTAGCCAAGGCATTTGCATTCTCTTCAAATGTCATGGAAAGTGGCACCAAGGCAAGTAGAAAGAGAAGAAAATGATCTCTGTGGATCGAATTTAGTGCTATTATCTAAAGGGACAAATGCAGGGTTGTCTAATGGGAACAATAGGGAAGCTAGAGAAGACTATAGACAATGTAAGTACAGTAAAATACAGAAATACACCAATGTCTCAGAAACTGAGGGAAGAGAAAAAAAGGAAGTTACTTACCTGTAACTCCGGTTCTTCGTGTGGTCATTCTGTGATTCCACACAATGGGTTAATGTGTGTGCACACAGCAGACCTTGGAATCTTCTAGAAAGCTGTAATGATTGGAGAACCTCCCACCCTATATAGGCAGGCTCCGCCCTCCTCCACCTCAGTTCCGTAAATTCTTTTTCGCCGCTGTCAGAAGCATAGTGGAAGTAACAGAGACAGTCTGGCGTGACTGGAAGAGGAGAAGGAGGGCGGGTTTGTGTGGAATCACAGAATGACCACTCGAAGAACTGGAGTTAAAGGTAAGTAACTTCCTTTTCTTCTTTGTGGTCTTCTGTGATTGCACACAATGGTTGATTAACAAGCTGCACTTACGGATGGTGGGTAGTCACGGCAGGACTGCAGTCAGCACAGAGCGGCCGAAGGCTTGTCTCGGCAACAAGCCCTGGTGTCCAAACGGTAAATGTGACGCGAAGGTCAATGGAGTGGACCATGTCGCGGGCCTTACAAATGTCCAGTATGGAAATACCCTTCAAGATGGCGTGTAGAGGTGCACAGGGCTTGGTGAGTGCGCTCGGAGTCCAGTGGGGTAGCGGGACTGCTGGCTATCTGGTAGGCCAGAGAAATGAGATATACTATAGTTTTGGATATGCTCTGTGCCGACATAGGTTGTCTCGTTTTTGGCCATAGTAACAGACGGAGAGCACCTATTGGAGTCTGTATAAAGAAGAAGTTCAATGAAGGTAGTAAGAGAGAGGGCATGCTTGACGTCCAGGGAGTGTAGGGAGCATTCCAAATCCGTGGAAGGGTTGGGGGGAAAAGGTAGGTAAATGAATGGGCTGGGAAACATGGAAGTCAGAGATGACTTTGGGTAAGAATGAAATGTCGATAAACAAAAGTCACCTTGTTAGGGTGAAACTGTAGGAATGGAGCGTCCCTACGTAATGCTGCGAGTTCCCCCAGCCCGCTTTGCCGATGTGATGGCAACCAGAAAATACTGTCTTATATGTCAATAAATTGGTCAGAAGCCTTTGCCAAGGGTTCGAAAATGGCGGTTTCATCAACTGTCACAAGACCAGAGAGAAAGGGGACCATTGTGGGTGTCAGCATGGCATGACGAGGAGTGATGTTTTGTAAGCCTTTAAGGAATTGTTTACTTTAGAGTGCCGAAAGAGAAGTGAAGATGAGGATGCCGGAGGCTGGTGTGCAATGATGGCGGCTATGTAGACCCTCAGCGTGGAGAGGAGAGCGGCCAGAGGCAGCAAGGTGGCGAAGGAAAGCCAGCAGTACATCAATGGAGGTAGGTATGGACGGGTAAGCCCTGGGAAGTTGTGATAATGTAAAAATCTTGAATTTATAAGTGTACAGAGTCCTAGTGGAGGAGCTTTCTGGATGCGAGGATTATCTCAACGACCAATGGAAAATTCTCCACGCCGTGTGAGATGCATGCAAAGTCTCGGAGGTTGTGGGTGGAGAATGCTGCCGTTGTTCTGACAGAGGAGGTTTGTGGCGCATCGGCAGGCGGAAGTGTGTTGGCGCTATTTCCCCTTCAGTGCAGGAAACCATATTTGTTGAGGCACCAATGTGCTATTAATACAGCCTTTCACTTGGTCTTGTCTGAGTTTGATGATCACTCATTGCAAGAGGGGAATCGGAGGAAATAAGTAAAGAAGGTCCATTGTCCAAGGGAGCATATAATGCATAGCCCAGTGACCAGGGGTCCCTGCTCACCTGGAGCAAAAGCAGGGGGGTGACACTTGGCGTTCTGCCTGGAGGCGAAGAGGTCTATCTGTGGCGTCCCCCATCTGGTTGGTGATCCGATGAAAGATGTCGGGATGTAGGGGACCATTTGTGTGAGTCATACGGTGTGACGGCGGAGGGAGTCTGCCAGTTCGTTGTCTCAGGTAGAAAGATGGATTGCGAGAGGTGTGATGTCATGCAGACTGCACCAATTCCAAAGGTGAATAGTGAGTTCTAGGAGAGGTAGGGAATGGAGGGTGGTAGAAAAGCTCTGAAGGGTGAGGATGACGGCCAAGAGCTCTAGCTGGTTGATGTGCAGCATGGTCTGTGTGGGAGACCAGAGGCGTGGACCGTCAGGTTTTTTGCAGTGAGCGCCCAATTGGACTGGCATCGGTGGTGACCTCTTCCTCGGGGGTTAGCAGAGTAAAAGCGATGCCTCCTGATAAAATTTGCAGGGGTCGCCCACCATGATAAATAGTTCCTGGGTCGTCTGCGAAGGGGGTCGAAGACAGACAGGAACCATGATTGTAGAGGCCTCATATGGAGATGGGCATGCAGCGAACAGTGGAAGTTGTAGAGGCCATGAGGCCTAGAAGCTGTTGAAAACAAATCTTGCAGTAACTCTCATGTGGGTTGTGTGCGTGAATTATGGCGGCACAATCTTTTCGATTCTTTCCGCCGAAAGAAAGGCTTGGCCTGCGACCGAATCTAGAAACGGCTCCTCCAATGTATGGCATGGTTTGAGACGGGGTGAGAGACGAACTTTTGTGGCTTGATTTGGAGACCCAGTTTTGCCAACAGGGAGTGAGGGTGAACTGAGTATCCCGGAGCGCTTGGCTGTAGGATGGTGAGACAACAGCCAGTCGTCGTTAAATATGATAGATTAAGAGCCTTAGCGATCTTGGTGATCATCTGGGAGTAAAGATTTTATATTCCTCTCGAGGGAGATGGGGGCCATGGTCGTCACACACATCAGAATTTGGTGTTGGGAGAGTGTACATGGGAACCCCCAGAACGAGTAGACTGGGAATCGTAGGAGTAAGAATCAAAAGTGTCTCTGGAAGGGGAATAGGATGGGTCCACGTCCTGTGAGGCAGAGGCTGAACCGTGCTCTGATGGAGTGGAGCGTCTCTGTGGGGGTAAATCCCCCTGTGGTTGTTGAGGTGGACTGCTGTGCAGGTCGATGCGATCGGGGTAGGAGGGCAGAGACTGGGTAGCACCAGCCAGAGGGAGCTCTCTGCGTAGATGAAGGCACAGGGTTGTCCACAACAGGAGAGACTTGGCTATCTATCTATTGGGGGGGCTGCAATTCACTTGCCAGCCTGGGGCGACGTCGGGGGTGCAGAGACGCGCCTGGCAAGAGCCGCGCGGTAAGAGGTGGTAGAAGGAGACCGACGACATTGTCTGTGCTGAGGGTGAGGTGGAAAGCCCATATAATCTGGGGGGTATGACAGACGAACTGCGGTGGTGATCATAACGGTAAGGTCTGCCATGGTGAGGGTCGTCCGAGTAGGAAGGAAGAGATCATCGTAATGCCTGTGTCGTCTTTTGTGGCGGTGGAGTTCGGAGGATCACAGGAGGACGAGACTAGAGTGTAGCAGCTGCGACATGAATGGTGTAGTGGAGAGCGGGCGTCATAGTGGCAAACGCAGATATCGGTGGACGACCTCTTGAGGAGACGGGAAGGGGTGCCGGCGTCGGCGTCTCCTAGCAGCAGAGCACGAGCGTGAGCGGCGTCACGGGAGACGAGGTTGGTTGCCGAGCGTGGCGGTGGTTGCGACTGGCCTGTCAGAGTGTCTCGAGGGCGCACGTCGCCTCCTGCGATTGCCTCGGAGTGGTGAGATTGATAGGCTAGATGAACAGCGTCGCCGCAGTTTGCACTGTTGGCGGGGGTCGCGCGCTGAACTTGAAAGGCTGGAAAATGATGAGCTCATGGAGGCGCTCTGGCCATAACCCGGGGTAGCGAGAACACCCTGTGTTACCGGCGGCAGTTCAGAGGAATTATCAGCCAAAACAAGCGAGCTAGGAGGGCTTCCGGGGGAGGCAATGGTGCGTACCGCTCGACCCTGCTCGACCTCAGCTGTCTCTAGAGGCCTTGGGGTGGATTCCTGCTGCTGCGGTAGAGGGCTGGCTCGTACAGCTGACTTGTGCGCCCGTTTTATCCGCCTTTGAAGGCTTTGCCCTTGGTTTGAAGGGCGAGATTTCTTCCTGGGTGCCGATTGCTCTCCGGTGGAAGTGGAGGGTTGGTTGGGCACCACGGGCATTGCGGGGAGATCAGTGGCTGCCGAAGAAGAAGTCATGCTCGGAGTTAGTGATTGTTCCCAAAGGTGGTAGCCGCAGCCTTTGGAGGTAGGAACGAAGGGTGGCTCTTGTAAAATTCCGGCAATGGGCACACGTGGTGTGCGAATGGCCTTCTCCCCAAAAAAATAAACAGAGGGAGTGTCCGTCGGAGATGGCGATTTTGTTTTGTCAAGAAAGGCAGCTCTTAAAGTGCCATAAAAAATTGGGTGGGAAAAAGTCTCCTTCCCTGTTGCGTTACGAATCACACGGGACACAGAGTTTCGGGGTGTAATCTCTGGTGCTCAGGGCAGCATTCCTGTTCGTCTGTCTGTCAGGGTTCCATGGATGTCTGAGTGTCTCTCTGTGTCTGCATCGGTTGCGTGCATGTGAGATTGTGTGGTGATGATGATGATTGTGTGTTGATGATTGTGTCCGCTTTTCTACTGCTGCCTGAGCCCAGCCTTTTATTAGAGGGTAAGCACAATAGAATACAGAGAAACATTCCTCGGTGGGGGGAAAGAATGCAAGCGTTATGTGTGAGACCATAGTAAACATATAGACAATGGACAGGGGAAATAGGTTTCACAGGTGGGGGGAAATGCTCCCTAGCTAGTGAGTGATTACTGATAAGGACGGAAAGGGGCTCTTGGTCTGTGTATCCTGATATCCTGTTTTCCTGGCCTCCTGACCTATGCTTAGATCAGCATTAGCTTAGCTGCACCTGGGTGCCTGCTCAGCCCTGGGGATTTCTGGGAAATCCAGGTCCTCAGCTTCCTCTAGGTGCGCTGGGGTACCCCTCTGGGGTACAGAGATATTGGGGTATGAAATCCCTACATCTCTCCCTTTCCTTTTAATTAAGAGAGTGTGGGCAAGAACTGTAACCCTTTTTGCATACCAGACAGGAGGCACAGGTATAAGCCTAAACAGACCAGAAATCAGGCACTCATCTGGTGCTCAAACCATGCAGGCCTTGAAAGCTGGCAACCTGAGGTCATTTGCCCCAGGGGCCTCATTGCTTGGCCCAAGAGGAAACTCAACTCCTTATGTAGGAGGGAGTGACATGTCTCTGCAAGACAAGCTTCATATATCTGGGCTGAGGTGCGAGAATTATGCCCTAAAATGTGAGGTGTCTTATGGCTGTGCATGAGAGTTGCTGTGCTGACACTCCATGGCCATTTCCTCCCACTCCCATGCTCATTGTGAGAGCCCTAAGCTAGGGCATGGCATAAATCATTGGCTGTGATGTGTTATCTAATGTGGGGACCCCTCTGGACTGTTGGCTGCATTCTTTCTCCCACCGAGTTACAAAGCACCCAATATTCATATAACATTCAGAGATAGAAACTTTCGCTCATCATAACTTGCAATAATAACTGAAATGGCACAATAAGCATGATTGTCTCCCCAAGACTTAAAAGGTACATAGGCATAATCTAGCATACAGATATAGATGCATTAACAATAATACTCCAGCAATAAGCTATAGCATTAGCAATACAGGAATAGATGATTTTGTGGCTAAGAGGTAACTTATAGCAAGAAGTTCCATGACACGTGAATATTTTCCAAATACATGAATACATGAGAATACATAAGTAAGCATATCTGTCTGTGCTAGGGGCTTACATTTTTGTGGGGAAGGTGAAAGACTACCTAACTATATTTCTTTCTGCTTCAATGGATGGCTGTTTGCTGAAAAGTCTTTTTAAAAGTTCTTTTGCTAAAAGTTCATGGATCTGGGAAATGTCTTCTTCTTCTGGTGGTGAGACAATTCTGCTTGGCATGAATGGTAACAACAGCTCCCAGATTACCCATAGTCCATAAGCCTTTGCAGTTGAGAAGAGGAATGTATGAGGAATGAGACTATTCCTTAAATGTCCTTCTGGGATCATTCTGCTGGTAAACTTCGAACTGCCATGGAAGGCATACCTGTGAGACTATTTGTCTTTCTCTCAGGGTACATACTGTATAGTTACAATCAAGCCTTCTCCTTGCTTGAAGAGGCTTGAGAGGGGGGCATTTCGGGGGGGGGGGGCATTTCTCCCCCTTTTTTCCTTTTAATTGTTTTTTGTTTTAAATTTGAAATTCATACTCTGAGAGGAAGGTTTTTTCCACTGCTTGATTTTTGGAGGCAAAAGGAACACGATTAGCGATGATTTTTATGCATTTTTAAACCCTGTTGATTGCTTGTGCCCAAAAATGTATGGCACATGAGACCTGTAGTGAGTTTGCTTCTAGCCCTGAAACATGCTTCTCTTTGCTGTCTTTTAATTACAACCAGCAGGAAGGTGATAAGCTGGCTTTGTTTATACAATGTCTCTGAAGATAACAGTCTACTCTTCCTAGCAAACTGATAACCATTCCATGCTTCCTGCTATCTTGCATGCTTTCTGTGTGCTAGTGAGATGGATCAAACCCATATAATTCCTTTTTACCCCATGAGAATAGTGGACAGATTAGATCTTTGGGACATTTTCTTTCTAAAGGAACTTGAAATCTCCAGAAATCTTTCTCACAATTCCTGACTGACAACTAATACCTGCCTGCTTTCCAGCAAACTTCCCTGTTCTCCAGCAAACTCTTTCTTATCCAACAAAACCTTTCCCTCCCCTGCCTGCTTGCTTTCCAGCCCCCTCCCCCCCGCTCCTCCTGAGCTGCTTCTAGTCGATAGACAGAGAGGGGGGGGGGAGAGGGAGAGAGAGAGAGAGAGAGAGAGAGAGAGAAAAGAAAAGCATTTTGATTCCTAATTTTTCCTGTGGCTTGCTAAAAAAGAGTATGAGGGGAATTCTGGCTGCCCAAGATTTCTGAGAAAAGAAATCTACATTCTCCATGGGGTTGGAGAAAGAGGAAAATCTCTTAGGAAAAATAAGGTACAGAATCTTTTGGAAAAATTGCCTTTCTCCTATACTTATACTGAGGGTGCCTGGCATCTGCCACAGCACACAAAAGGCTGGCCTTTGCCTTAATGGTGAACTTTGTCCTTTTGGAAAAGGGGTCTATCTTTGGAATTCCCTCTCTGGGCAAATCTGCTTTGGTCCAGCCCAAGGCTGAACTCTGCATTTGCTCTGAAGCTGGCTGCTTCTGAAACCTGTGGCGCTTTCCCTGGGAAATGGAATCCTGAGTGTTAAACAATTCCAGGGCTTGAGTTACTGAGCCATGGACAAAATTTTGGCCTCTCTGCATTTCTTTGGGAAATCCTGCCCCATGGCTTGGCTCTTTGCTGCAAGAAAGTGACTGCCTTTGGGGCATCTCCTTGCCTTTTGTAGATACATTTTCTGGCACGACAAAAATTTTCCCCTCCTGCTTCTGGGGTTTGATGAGATCTTCCTGAGTGTCATTTTGCCCTGTGCTGAGACCGTTCTTGATGGAAATTTTTGATCTTAGAACAACGGTCTCAGCACAGGGTTCCCTTTGTTCCTCCACCAATTCCTGATTGTGGGACTGTTCCTAACTGCAGGTCACTAGGTGGAAAAATTATTGGTAGTGGCATCTTGAAATCTGGGGGAAGGAGTGAAATGGGCATTTGCATGCGTCCCCATGGTTGCTCTGCTGTATCACCTGCATTCTGGTTGCCAACCTGGAAATTTCTGCCTGTGAATTTTCTTTCCTGCTACTGGGTTTCCCACCCAGAGGCTGTTTGTGACTCCCAAGACTCTGTTCTGACTTCTTGGCTCACGCAAATCTTTTCCCTGCCCCCCTGATCCCACCTTAGGGGACTGTGGGCAAAGGCTGTACTACTACTGGCATGCTTTTGCTCCGAAAATTAGCTGACCCACTGAATTCATTTCGCTCTTCAACCGAGAAGAACGCTCCCATCTCACCTTTGGGATCCTCTTAGAGGATGTTTGGACGCGTCTCGAAGCCTTTTCACAGGCGTAGGGAGATGAGGATGGGCTGCATTCGTGCCTTCCGGCCTGGAGCCTGGTCCTTGTGCCTAGTGGTTTCCTCTGCATCTGCCTTGCTGCAGGAGATCGCATCTGCGTTGCTTCTGGAATCACGTCTGCGTTGCCTTGGGGGAATCACGTCTGCCGTTGCGTTGGGGGGATCACCTCTGGCCGTTGCGTTGGGGGGATCACGTCGGGGTCACCATTTGTTGCGTTACGAATCACACGGGGACACAGAGTTTCGGGGTGTAATCTCTGGTGCTCAGGGCAGCATTCCTGTTCGTCTGTCTGTCAGGGTTCCATGGATGTCTGAGTGTCCTCTCTGTGTCTGCATCGGCTGCGTGCATGTGAGATTGTGTGGTGATGATGATGATTGTGTGTTGATGATTGTGTCTGCTCTACTGCTGCCTGAGCCCAGCCTTTTATTAGAGGGTAAGCACAATAGAATACAGAGAAACATTCCTCGGTGGGGGGAAAGAATGCAAGCGTTATGTGTGAGACCATAGTAAACATATAGACAATGGACAGGGGAAATAGGTTTCACAGGTGGTGGGGAAATGCTCCCTAGCTAGTGAGTGATTACTGATAAGGACGGAAAGGGGCTCTTGGTCTGTGTATCCTGATATCCTGTTTTTCCTGGCCTCCTGACCTATGCTTAGATCAGCATTAGCTTAGCTGCACCTGGGTGCCTGCTCAGCCCTGGGGATTTCTGGGAAATCCAGGTCCTCAGCTTCCTCTAGGTGCGCTTTGTGCTCTGCCCATTTCTTGGGGTACAGAGATATTGGGGTATGAAATCCCTTACACTTCCCCCAAGGGGGGAAAGAAGAACGGGGGTGGGAAGTTCCTTCCAAACAGAAAAATACTGAAGATAATAAAGAAGTAAAGTCTATAAGGAGTTTTTTTCCCAGAATGACTCACGGAGAAGACACAAGGTGCTGCTAGTGCGGCGGAAAAGAAGGAACTGAGGTGGAGGAGGGGGGAGCCTGCCTATATAGGGTGGGAGTTTCTCCAATCATTACAGCTTTCTAGAAGATTCTGAGGTCTGCTGTGTGTGCATTGTGTGCAATCACAGAAGACCACGAAGAATAAGCTGTCAAGTCTAAGCACTCTAGACCTGAGCTTGGACACAACCATTGCTGACATGCAAGGGCTCACGTGTTTCTTGAAGGCTGAGGGCCAGTTGTTGCTACCTGAAAGATCTCCCAAGCCAGGCAGATCTCAGCTGAGAAGCCAAGCCAACTGGGTCCATCAACCACCATTTAAGAGGAGGGGAAAATAAACAGAAATCCATACCGGGGTTGGTTCTTGACCGGATCAACAAAGACAATGGCAGATGCTACAGCCCCTGGACCTCTGGTGGTAAATGGGCTGCACGGCTCAGCAGACCCTGTTGAGAAACCGGGACAGGCTGCTCCAAAGCTACTGGAACAATTCAAACACAAAACGTGGACTTCAGGAAGGAACATGGAGCAAACCCAACAGCTCATGTATTTCAAAAAAAAGAACAATATAAATTTAGAAAAGGCAACACCCAAATACTAACATGATTGATCAACAAATGCCACACAAGGTTTATGATGCAGAGTAACATGTTTTCACACCTGGAATTATTTATTATTTATATTATATTTATTATTATTTATTATTTATTATTATAGTTATATACCGCCCCATCTTCGAGATGGAACTCGAGGGGTGTACCCCAAAAAGAAAACAAACAACAGCAGACAAGCATAAAAAATCAGAGGCCCATCCAGCCTCTGCTTGAGACAAAAAAACCTCCAAATGAGGAGACTCCATCACCGTCCATGGCAACATATTACAATTGCCGAACAGCTCTAATTATCATGAAATTCCTCCTAAATGTTCAAATGGAATCTCTTTTCCTGTAGTTTGAAACCATAGTCTCTGGAGCCCCATGGAAAAAACAAACCTGTTCCTCTTCAATATGAATCTTTCCAATATTTTAAACCAGGCTATCATATCTTCCCCCCCCACCTTCTTTTTGTAAGGCTAAACATTCCCAGTTCCTAAGCCATTCTTTTATAAAGACATTTCCTCCAGACCCTCAACCATCCTGGTTGCCCTCCTCTGTCACCCGCTCGAGGTTGTCAACATCCTTTTTTAAATTGAGGCACACAGAACTGGACGTAGTACTCCAGGTGGGGGTGTGCCCAGAGTAGACTAGAGTGGTACTATCACATCCTTGATCAAGACATGACACTTCTGTTGATGCAACCAAGAATTGCATTGGCTTTCTTGGCTGCCATACATCACAACTCCTGATTCATGTTCAAATCTTGTGGTCCACCATACTCCCAGATCCCTTTCAAGGTTACTATTCTCTCCAGCAAAGTATTCCCCATCCTATATCTGTGCAATTCATTTTTTTTTTACCTAGATGTAGCACCCATTCCATTAGCTTTGGCTCACGACTCTAATCTGTCAAGGTCCTTTTGGATTTCCATCCTTTCCTCTAGGGCAGGCATGTCCAAAGTCAGGCCTGGGGGCCAAATGTGGCCCATTTTCAAATATTCAAGTGGGCCACAGCCTGTTCTCCCTGCTGGCTCAGCCTGACATTGCAGCCCTGCCAGCTAGGACCATCCCCATAACAGATGGAGACATCAGCTTGCAGTTTTATCGTTTGCCTGCCTTCCCTGCCTCCGTCTCTACCCCCGAGCCACCTGTCCAGCCCGCCACCCCTGGCTCCATTGCTGCAGCGTCCTCCCCACCTCCTTGCATGTCCTTAATGCAGCCAAATTGTCGGTCCCCATCCATTTTTCACCTAACCACATCTGGCCCTCCTTGAAAAAAATTTGGACCCCCTGCTCTAGGGAATTAGCAACCCCTCCCAGTTTTGGTATCATCTGTAAAATTTGATTAGTGTACTCTTGATTCCTTCCTTTAAGTCATTAATAAAGATATTAAATAGCAGCCGGAAGCAATATGTTCTGTGACAGAACTAGGTGCAACTGTTCAACTTAAACATCTGGGTGAGATTCAAAATTACTTAGGTGTGGATATACCACAAAAGATGCCACAGGTAAAAAGAGAGAAAAGTTCCAGAGAAGTGTGAAATTTTTCAATTCCAATGGAGGTAGGATTCAATAAATTTGGAGTACTGTGTCCAGTTCTGTGTGCCTCAATTTAAAACAGGATGTGGCAATGCCATTTTGAACGGGTCCAGAGGACCCAACCCAACTGCAATAATTGAAAATCCTAACGATATGCGGATGGAGGTCAGGTCGGGCCTGGGAGTCCTAGCTGGAGGTAGCTTGTATTTACCCCAGCCTGGCATGCCCCTGAACGGGCCTGCAAAGGCCTTCTGGAGACCCCAAAAGGGACTTCCTGCGAACATAAGTGACTTCTGGATCACTCTAAAATCATTTCTGAGGCCTCTGACAGGCCTAGAAAGGATTTATTTAGAGGCCTTGGAAATGATTTTTGGGGCCTCCAGAAGGCCCAGGAAGGCCCTCACAGGCCTGTTTGGGGCAGCAGCAGTCCCGGGGTAAGTACAGGAGACCTGAAAACAGGCCTTTCCCCCCCCCTTACCCCAAGGGGCCTTTTTTCATATACTGTGGTCCCTGCTAATAATAGCAGGACAGCAATATATGAACCGCGAAAGGGTCAGGGACCACTGTACTTTGATATGCACAATAAGATTCAAAAAACAGACATAACAGAGCGGCAAAATTAGTGCACTGGTCATTACGTAAAAAGGCTTACCTTGACAGCTTCCAAATACTCATGGGAACATCGGTAGGAAGGCTGTCAGAAAGTTAAGATGTTGTGGGATTTCCAGATCCAAACTGATAAGACAGCTTGAACGTAACACAGAAGACAAAGTTGGGATAAATAAATAAAATGTTTTGATCGCTGGCATTGCAATTACATAAGAACATAAGAAGAGCCATGGTGGATCAGGCCAAAGGCACAGGCCTGCCCAAAGTCCGGCCCAGGGGCCAAATCTGGCCCGTCAGGCCATTCTGAGTGGCCCGCGGCTGGCTGGCCCGCCCCACCCTCCCCCTCCTTTGCCCCATGCTTTTTTTAAAAAAAATCTTCCACCAACACGGACACCGCTGGGAAGCTTGTGGGGCTGGGTGTGCGTGGGTGGCGCATGGGTGGGCCGCCGCCTCCACCGGCATCACGGGAACTTTGTGAAGCTAGGTGTGTGCAGACGCACAGGGGTGGCAGGCGGGCGGGCGGCAAGGCGGGCGGGCGGGCGGGCGGGCTGCCGCCACCAGCATAGCCGGGAACCTTGTGAGGTTGGGCGCACGCACGGGGCAGTGCGCAGGCGGGCCGCGCCACTGGCACCGCTGGGAAGCTTGGGGCAGGCGGGCGGTCTCCCATCACCCCACTGGCACCACACGGGAATGAGTGGGGTTGGACAGGCCAGTGGGCCTCCACCACCACCAAGGCCCTTTGGGGTGGGGCTGGAGGCGGTGGACCCCCTTGCCCCACCCCCACCCCCCCCCCCCCTCCAGACCTGGGGAGCTTTGGGGGTGTTGTTGTGCAATGCTCGCACAGGAAACCACCTCTTCCAAGGGGCGTCCTGTGGCGCGGCGGGGCTCCCTGTGCTTCCTTTGGTCCCACACCTTCCTCCCCAGAGGTGTGCTTCTCCCACCCCCTCCCCCCCTCTCTGGAATATCCCCCTTCTCCTTCAACGCTAGGAGGGGGGTCGTTGGCGGCTTTTTTTTTTGGTGGGGGGGTGTGCCTTGCCCATTTTCCCTGCCTCCCCAGCCCCAGAGGAAGCACCTCCCACCCGGCAGGCCCCCTTTGGGGAAATATGGGGGGGGGATTCCTTCATTGATTACAATGACCCCACAAAAGGCAGAACAACCCCCCCCCCCCCACAGGCACACCAACCCGTTGCTCACTTCCTCCTCCTTCCCAGTCCTGAGGAGAGATGGGGGGGCGGGAAGACCATAGAGTCGGATGGGGGGGCCGGCGCGGCTCTCCCACTTCC
>CM074744.1:1220069-1310069 GCA_037367245.1 Phrynocephalus guinanensis
ATAGATGGGGGCTGGGTAGAACCAGTGTTAGATACTTACTTATTTGTGTTTCTTAAACTTTTATATCACCCATCTAGCCCTCGGGTTCTTCTGGGAGTTGAGTCATGGCTACTGGACTTCTTTTTTTGAGAGATAGAAACGTTTCGCTGTTCATCCAAACAGCTTCATCGGTCTGCCTCAGGTTATTCAGGGCATTTTACAACATAAAATCGCAATATAGTAAAGGAACACATTTAAATAACCAAAATACAAACAACATAATACAGTAGGACCCCGGTATCCGCTGGGGATTGGTTCCAGGCCTTCCTGTGGATAATGAAAACCATGGCTAAGAGAGAACGCCTGCCCACCCACCCGCAAACTGCTGTTTCCTGGCAGTCGTTTGCTTTATGACTGCTGTTTTGAGACAGCAGCTTGTTTTATGCCCGCTCTTTGTGACAGTAGCTTGCTTTACAGATGCTATTTGTGCCAATAGCTTGCTTTACAACTGCTGTTTCTGACAATAGCTTGCTTTGTGGCTGCTGAATTATTTAATTTTCCCCCCTCTGCCAAACGTGGATAATTGAATCCGTAGATAATGAATCAGTGGGTACAGGGATCCTACTGTATAAACAAAATATAACTATATGCAGATAAACAACAATAACCTAAAATAAAACGAAAATAAAAGTAAAAAGAAATTGGGATGACGCCAGCCAACATTCCCGCTCTCCTTAGAAGACCAGAACAAGGAGATGCTTAGCACAGCCTGGGTACAGTAGTTTCTGGTCTTCACAGCGGAATTGCAGGACATTACAGGTCTCTTATGCATGTGCATTGTAACAAATGTGCCCTACATAGCATTCAGGCCAGATAGTTTTGCATGTGCCAAAGCACACCCAGAACAGCAGTAATACAGATTATAGTAGTACAAGGCAATTGTTCGGCAGTGGAAGATGCTGCCACAAAGGAGGGGGGTGGGGTCCTTCTTTGGAGGTTTTTAAGCAGAGGCTGGATGGCCACCTGTCGGGAGTCCTGTGATGGGGGTCCCTGCATGGCAGGGGGTTGGACTGGATGGCCCTTGAGGTCTCTTCCAACTCTATGATTCTAACAAAAATTGTGAATACTTTGAAAATAGAAACAAAGGCTCAATATTAATGACTTGGGTGAAGAAGTGCAAGCAATCCTAATCAAATGTGCAAATGACATAAACATAAGCGGAACCCCCAATACTCTGGGAAAGAGAAACGACATTCAAAATAGACTTGACAGGATGGAGCCCTGGGCTGAAACCAACAGAAGGAAATAGACCAGGGATAAGTGCAAAGTTGGGCAGGGAATGGAACACACAGAAATTGTAAGTATTACATATACAGTACAGTTGTCCCTCGCCCTTTCTTGGTTCATATAATGCGGTCCTTGTATATCGTGGGACCGCAGTACCACGATAGGGCTTGAGGGAAAGGGGTGAAGGTTTTGGCTCTGCAGCCAGAGCCCTTTCCAAAGATCGCATACTGCTCGCCCGCCCCCCGCCCCCGGGTGTGTGGGCGAGCGGCGCACAATCTTTCAAGGGCTCTGGCTGCAGGGACAAACACTTGTCTCTGCCGCCAGAACTCTTTTAAATCTCCGCGCACCCCTCGCCTACCCACCGGACCTTCATCCACATATCGCGGATTTTCAATGATTGCGGGTCGGGTGGGTCCCTAACCCCCGCAATAGGTGGGGGGCTACTGTATATTTTTTTTCTTTATTTTCAATTTTGCAGACAAATCTTTTGGTACTCCATTAAATAGACAGTTGCAGATGTCCAAAAATCAGAATTTTTGAGAGAACCATGAAAGAGGACAGTGGATGTTTACCCCAAACTGACACTTTGCTGAATAACTGAAATGGCGGCAGGCATTCCCCGATTCTCCCACTTCTGGTTGCCCCAAGGCAGTCCTTGGCCAAACGTCAACCCAATTCTGATGGTGGCCTCGGCCTCCTTTGGGACAAGCAAGGACTCAGGTGAAGGGAAGCCAATCAAGGCCTGAACCAGGGATGGGACTCAGTGGCCGTAGAGGAAACCTTGAGACACAAAGACCCCAAATGGAAGACCATGTAGAGACTCTGAGGGTGAGGAGACTCAAATAGAAGGGAGGTGGGAGAAGCAGTGGGAGAAAGAAGAGGAAGGAAAAAGGAGGGCCAGGAGTAGAAAGCTTTCTGTTGACCGAGGAGGATGAATGAAAGGAGGTAGAGACAAGACGGGGAGAGTGGAATACCGGACCAATTGGAAGAGTTATACCGTATGTCCCCCCGTATTAAGGGAAAAGGTCTCTGGAGAAGTTTTAGGGAGAGAACTGGATGAGATGGGTTTTTTTAAGTGTGTGTCCTTGTGGGAAAAGGAAGAAAGGGGGAAGACAGAACGTTTTTGGGGGGAAAGAAGGGCAGGAAGGTGGTGAAATGACAAGGAGGTTTATAACTCTCCTAGCAAAGTAACAATAATTGCCATCATTATTATAATTATTAAGAATGGGTGTGTGTGTGAGAGAGAGAGAATTGGGGGCAGAAGCCAAAAGGGGGCAGATTGGAGGGGTATTGAGGCAGATTCCTCCTCCCTGTTGGTCTTCTTTGGGCAACCATGGGTTCTCTTTGGGAAGCACGGAAGGGGGGAACCCCTCTACCACCTTCCTAGCTTAACTTTCCCCTGCCTCCATTAATAATTAATAATAATAATTTATTGTCATTGTGTGTATATACACAGTATACACATACAACGAAATTCAGACACCCAGAGACCAGATTCAACACAAACACACAAATCTCCAAACACTCTCACACACATTAAAAAAAACCCTTCAACACACACACATAAAAATCCCTGAACACTCCCCCCCACCAATCCCCCCCTAAAAACACAAGCATCTACACAACAGGCTAGGTAATCCTGTCCAAGTGCTCACTGCTGGTGGTTCTCCAGAGGCCAAGGAAGGAGGAGGGGCAAGAGATCACAAGGGGAGGCCCTGAAGGGGGGGGGGAAACCTCATTAGCGTTTAATTACTCTCCTGCTCCCTCTTAACGGAAGGACCCCTTGAAGGGGAGAACCCTAGAGACTTCTCTGGCAATGGAGATCAGCTCCGAGAGAAACCTCAATATGAGGAAACTTCCCCCATGTCTAAGAGACCGTCTCGGCTTTGACATCGAGACGCTCGACATCACTCATATTACACCTGTCACTCTTCACCTTCCTCCTCCCCTCCTCAGTATCGAGTCAATAGCTATGCAGGTACTCATACTAACCCTATTCATTGATCTTGATGATACATCCTTCTGACGGTGAGCCTGATGACACTGAGCCAATGCAACACTGATCTAAGCACAAATAGTTAGGTTTTCTGAAACCCAGAGACACTGACAAGCTGCAACGGAAAGAATCCTGAAGGGAATCATCTCCTTGTAGAAAGTTCCACACGTGCATGTCTTTGTGTATTTAAGGAGGAATGTCTGAGCCTCCGTTCTCTGTCTTCCTGCCTCCTCCTGCTCTGAGCCTTGACTCCGGCATTCCTCCTCCGTTTTGCTGTGTTCCTCTGTACTCTCCATTACTCCTGTTTACGTTTGTATTTCTGAAGATTCTGCTGGGTGTCTGTCTGTGTTTGTAAGAGGATTTTACGTTTGTTTTTCTGGAAATGTTTAAAATAAATCCCAGCTTGTATTTTGAAGAACTCTCCACAAGCGTTTGCAACCTTCTCGCTGTGCATGTTTTTACTCTGCTAACAAGGATATTCTCGGCAGCGCAGCGGAAGTGTGCTGGACTAAGAGAGTAAATCCTCATAGGTCAGGACCAGGACCAACCGGCTCAAGCTGAACCCGGAGAAAACAGAGGTTTTAGTGTAGTAGCCCTCAGGCACTTTCGTCTGGAAAAAGTAGACCTCGGCCTGTTCAAAGTTGGACAGCCCTGACATATTTGATAGGAATCAGCCAGGATCTTAATGGCAGAGAAAGACCCCAAACATACAGTGTAAAATAGTTTTATACCACAACAGACAAAGAGTCCTGAAGTATACAACCTCATTGGATCATATTTACATACAGTCTGGATCCTACCTCTAACTGGCTGAAAACATGAGGAAGGCAAAGTCATTGGCTCTCCTAGAAAGACGGGGCGTCCTTTTCTCCCCTTAATCATGGTTTCCCCTTTGAGAAGGTGCCATAGTGTCCGGAATAAATTCCTTTTATTCCCTTGATATGTATCTGTTACCAGACTGAGCCTTCCCTCCCGGCTGGCCTTCCTAAGAAGAGGGAAAGCGGAAGGTGTGAATCGCGGGTACTTGAGAACTCTGACCAATCCTACAGGCCGAGACGGAAATGATCCCACCAGAAAGGAAGATCTGTAAAGCAAGAGGGATGAGGCCTTTGTTCTACCATCCATCTGGCCAGAGAGAGTATGATTTTGGGTCACATACATGTATAGAGGTATCACTACCCAAAAAATAAAATAAAACCCCCTCCTACCCAAGTGAGCAGCACATTGGAAGTTAGTAAGTTCCGGAAAATTCAGTGTTAGGTGGGGGGGGGAGCGTCCACGGAAAAGAAAATAAAGAAATGGACAAAGGAGAAAAATGTTTGGGAACTTCTGGGATTTGTAGGAAAAGAGGGAAGGGGGGGCTCCGGAGGGAAGGAGAGGGAAGTCCCCCCCGCCTGAAATGGGGAAGAAGAAGAAGAAGAAGAGAGGAGGAGGAGGAGGAGGAAGATGCTGAACCCCACCCCCAGTTCTCTCCCCCGGACGTTTGGGGGCTGGGCAGTATTCAGTCCTCCAAGGGGGGAGCGGGAGGGCAGCGATTCCCCCTTCCTAGAGTGGCAGGAAACCCGAAAGGCTCCCAGGGAGGGAGGGAGGGGGGACCTCCTCTCCAAAAAGAAGGCTCTCCTCTGTGGTTGCTGGAAGGGGAGGAGGAAAAGAGAGACATCCCCCCCCCAAGGAGGAGGAGGAGGAGGAGGTGCGTTGTGCAATTGGGGGGGTTGCAATGCTCTTGGAGGGGAGGAGGAGGGGGGGTTGTTGGGAGATTGGGGGAAAATGGGGGGGAGGGAGGAGGAGGAGGAGGAAGGACCCTCCTGGGCGTCCCTTTATTGGGGGGGGAGGTGGCGTTTTTGATGGAATCTGCGGGGGTGGCCCAGGAGACAAGAGCCCCCCCCCATACACTGCACACTCCTTTGGGGATTCCCCCCATATTAATTTGAAAGGGAGGGGGAGGGGGAGGGAAAGGGGGGAAGGAATGAAGGGGGGGCAGATCCAGGCCAAAAAAAACCACCCCTCTCCTCCTTCCCTATATATCTCCCCCCCCCGCAAGGAAAAAGGCCTCATGGGCCCTCTTCCTCCCTCCCTCCTTCCTCCTCCTCTTGGTAATTCACCAGGATCTCCCCCCCCCCCCGGAAGAGGAGGAGGGAGGGAGGAAGACAGAGCGAGAATTGGGGAAGGAAAGGGGGGAGGTGGGGGGGACAGCTCTGCGCGAGGATATCTCCCCCCCACCCCGCCCCTAAACCCTCTTCCCTACATCTCTTCTCTCTCACCCCGCCCCCAGGAAAAAAGGGCGGACGAAGCTTTTAGGGACGGACAAAAATAGGGGGGAGGGAAAAACACGAAGAAGAGGGAGGGGGAGGAGGATGGGGTGGCTTGTGCCATGGAGGGTTTTTTTTAAAGGGGTGTGTGTGGAAGGTTGTGCCTCCCTCCCCCCATAAGAAAAACAACAACAAAGGACATTCAGGAAAAAGATCAGGAGAAGGAATTGAGGGGGGGGGAGAGGACAAAGAGAGAGAGAGAGAGAGAGAGAGAGAGAGAGAGAGAGAGAGAGAGAGAGAAGGAAATTCTCTCCCACCCACCCACAAAAAAAAAACCAAATCCTCCTCGTCCTGTTAAAAATCTCAGCCTGGACTTCCCGTTATTAATTTGATTTTATCTTTTCAGCTGCCAGGATCCTTTGAAGAGGTGATTCTATATTTCTCCCCGCCCCGCCCCCCCTGACAAGTCGGAGATCTACTGAATCCAAGATGGGGATCCCTGCCTGAGGGGATCCCTTTGGGGTTCTGGGAAAGAGGTCCGTCCAGGTAAGGGTTCCCTTTGACTCCTGGTTAAAGAGGAAGAAGGGTAGTTTTGGTTGCCCTGATGGGAGCCCCCCCCCCCGAAAGAAGCTGCCTCCCTCCCCAGCATGACTCCTCAATAATATTTTTATTTCTTTACTGGTTGATTTCATGCATTTATATGCTATGACTCCTCAGGGTCATTTAAAGGAGTTAAAACCCCTCACCCACCTCGCCATATAAGGAGTGAAAGAAAAATGAAATATTGACACCCCACCTATCCCCACCACAAAGACAGCCACAGACTCTAAATGAAGGAAGATGACTCGTAGTCAGGCAAAGGTGGAGCCTTCCCACTGGCCTCTACTGTCCTGATAGATTTTGGGTTTTGTACTCCTGATGTTAAGAGCAAAAGAACAGAAGAGCAGCCTTGCTGGAAGAGGCCATCACAGCCCACCCAGTCTAGCATTCTGTCTCACACAGCGGTGGCTCACCATTGGCTTCAGGTTATTCCCAAGTAGATGTCCTCCCCTGCTTATGATTCCCTGCCAATGGCATCGAGAAAGTTCCTGCCTCTCTCTCCAACTCAGAGGTTGTCCTTAGACATCCATATTGATAGCCATTCATCCCCTTTTTCTCCATTAACTCATCCAGTCCTTTGTTAAAGTGGTCAAGGCTGACCGCTGTCACCACTTCTCCTGGCAGGGAGTTCCATATACCAGGAATCCTGAAGCTGCCTCTCATTCTCCTGCCTCCTCCATGGCACTGGGTTTGTTATTTTGTGGTCATTTATATTTTGCAGGTAAGACACTGTAAAGAAGAAATAAAAGAGAAGGACTCCAAGCGTCAGAGGAAGAGGTTGAATATTCAGGTGCAAAAGAGGGTGTTGAGAATCAAACCCGAAGGAAGAAGCTTAGAAGGAAAACAAATAGATCGAAAGATGGACAAATCTATTCCTTGTCAGGAGGAAGACCAAGAGGTCCCGAAAACATCAAAACCAGAGGAAACGAATGAGCATGGCAAGTGTGAAAAATCTTTTACTAGCACATCAACAAATAGTCCCCATAGGAATATTCACCAAAAGGAGAAGCCATTTGAATGTCTGGAGTGTGGAAAGAGGTTCAGTCAAGCTGGACACCTTGCTAGTCATCACAGAACCCACACAGGTGAGAAGCCGTTTGAATGTCTGGAGTGTGGAAAGAGTTTCAGTGATTCTGGAAACCTTTCTCATCACCATAGAATCCACACAGGCGAGAAGCCACTTGAATGTCTGGAGTGTGGAAAGAGGTTCAGTCATTCTGGAAGCCTTGCTAACCATCACAGGACTCACACAGGCGAGAAGCCATTTGAATGTCTGCAGTGTAGAAAGAGGTTCAGTGATTCTGGAAACCTTGCTAGGCATCACAGGACTCACACCGGCGAGAAGCCATTTGAATGTCTGCAGTGTGGAAAGAGGTTCAGTCAAGCTGGAAGCCTTTCATATCATCACAGAACCCACACAGGTGAGAAGCCGTTTGACTGCCTGGAGTGTGGAAAGAGGTTCAGTCAAGCTGGACAACTTGCTAGTCATCACAGAACCCACACAAGTGAGAAGCCGTTTGAATGTCTGGAGTGTGGAAAGAGGTTCAGTCGAGCTCGACACCTTGCTAGTCATCACAGAACCCACACAGGTGAGAAGCCATTTGAATGCCTGGAGTGTGGAAAGAGGTTCAGTCGAGCTGGAATCCTTGCTAGCCATCACAGAACCCACACCGGCGAGAAGCCATTTGAATGTCTGGAGTGTGGAAAGAGGTTCAATGATTCTGGAAGCCTTGCTAGGCATCACAAAATCCACACAGGTGAGAAACCGTTCGAATGCCTGGAGTGTGGAAAGAGGTTCAGTCGAGCTGGAATCCTTGCTAGCCATCACAGAACCCACACCGGCGAAAAAACATTTGAATGTCTGCAGTGTGGAAAGAGGTTCAGTGATTCTGGAAACCTTGCTAGTCATCACAGAACCCACACAGGTGAGAAGCCATTTGAATGCCTGGAGTGTGGAAAGAGGTTCAGTCGAGCTGGAATCCTTGCTAGCCATCACAGAATCCACACCGGCGAGAAGCCATTTGAATGTCTGGAGTGTGGAAAGAGGTTCAATGATTCTGGAAGCCTTGCTAGGCATCACAGAATCCACACAGGTGAGAAACCGTTCGAATGCCTGGAGTGTGGAAAGAGGTTCAGTCGAGCTGGAATCCTTGCTAGCCATCACAGAACCCACACCGGCGAAAAACCATTTGAATGTCTGCAGTGTGGAAAGAGGTTCAGTGATTCTGGAAACCTTGCTGGCCATCACAGAATCCACACAGGTGAGAAACCGTTTGAATGTTTCGAGTGTGGAAAGAGGTTCAGTGAATCTGGAAGCCTTGCTAAGCATTGCAGAATCCACACCGGTGAGAAGCCATTTGAATGCCTGGAGTGTGGAAAGAGGTTCAGTTATTCTGGAAGCCTTGCTAGCCATCACAGGACTCACACCGGCGAGAAGCCATTTGAATGTCTGCAGTGTGGAAAGAGGTTCAGTGAATCTGGAAGCCTTGCTGGGCATCACAGGACTCACACAGGTGAGAAGCCATTTGAATGTCTGCAGTGTGGAAAGAGGTTCAGTGATTCTGGAAACCTTACTAGGCATCACAGGACTCACACAAGTGAGAAGCCATTTGAATGTCTGCAGTGTGGAAAGAGGCTCAGTCAAGCTGGAAACCTTGCTAGCCATCACAGGACTCACACCTGCCCCATCCGAGAACTAACAGACTAACAGTCCGAGAAGCGATGGAGGAGGAGGGGGCCTTGGAGGTGGGCATTTTGGAATCACAATCTGTTGTCACACAATATACAGTTATGCAATGCTAAGCAGGGTCAGTCCTGGTCAGTCCTTGGATGGGTGGCCACCAGGGAATAGCAGGTGCTGTAGGCACCTGGAGTAGGAACTGGCAAACCACTCCAGGATTCCTGCCAAGAAAAACTCCATGGACATGGGGTCACAAAGAGTCTTTCACGACTGAAAGGACACAACACACACACACATACAATTATACCATATCTAATTATACAGGGTAGTAGAAACCGAGAGAGATTGTGAGGAGCTCCAGGGGGATCTCTTGACCCTGGGGGAGTGGGCAAAGCAGTGGCAACTGAGCTTCAACATTAGCAAATGGAGTGATGCAGGTTGGGGCAAAAAAAGCCCAATTACATTTATAAACTGATGGAGCCTGAACTCTCTGAAACAAACCAGGAAAGGGACCTTGGTGTCCCGGTGGATGGCTCCAGGAAGGTGTCTACCCAGTGTGCCGCATCAGTGAAAAAAGCCAACTCAATGCTAGGGATCATTAGGAAAGGTATAGAAAACAAGTCAGCAAGTGTCCTTTTGGCTCTTTATCAATCTGTGGTGAGGCCCATCTGGAGTCTTGTGTCCAGTTCTGATCCCCATCCCTCCTGAAGGATATTTTGAAAATGGAAAAAGTGCAGAGGACGGCAACCAGAATGTGAGTTTTCTGCTCTTGCCCAGGCGTCCCACGCCCTTCTGGTTTCAAAGAAGGCATCTCACGTAACAAAGAAACAGAACTTTTATTGGATTCATTAACAATAAACGAAATCTTTTTTCGTACAACAGTGTCAACTTCTTTAACATCACACACAAAGGGATTCTTTCCTCCATAAGTAGGCGTCTCTAGAAAGTGATCAAGTTCCCGACCACCACCTGTGGGTGTTTGACTCCACCACGGTTCTCTTCCTCCCTCTCCACCAGCCTCAGCCATTCCACCTGTATCCCAATCTCCCTCGTGGAGATTGAAGGGGTTTCTGCTTGTATCCCAAATTCCGAAGTGGATCTGGGCCCACGTGGTCTCGGCTTGGGGGTTCTCATGGGGTAATCCG
The DNA here is from genome assembly GCA_037367245.1 of Phrynocephalus guinanensis. NCBI lineage: Eukaryota > Metazoa > Chordata > Lepidosauria > Squamata > Agamidae > Phrynocephalus > Phrynocephalus guinanensis. The sequence continues at coordinate 1,230,006 of CM074744.1, forward strand.
GCCTCTGACTCAAATCCTCCCGGGGGTCCAAGGTCCCAGCCTTGATCTGCCTGATCTTTATCAGCCATCTCTCCAACTCTAGATCCTTATGTATCTCCTTCAGCTTCCGGTTGTACTCTCTGTATTCTCTCTCACCCCAGTAAGAGCACTTCTGTCGGTGTGCCCTACGCCTATAACTCTCGGCTTCTTGGTGTGGCATCATCATTTTTTCCCAATCTCCCGTCCATGGGTTGTCCATCCACACCCACTCCCATCCTTCTGGCAACTCTCTTCCCTCCCTTTTTACAGGCTCCAAACCCCACCTCCACTGGAGCTGATTGGCCCCCTTTTCCCGCCAAGTCTTTCTCTTTACTTCCTGCCACCTTCTGACTCTCTTCCTTCTCCTTTTCCCTGAAGGCATCATAGTAACTCTTTAATGCCATGAACCTCTCCACAGGCGAAAGGTGAGCTAGGTTTTCAGGTTTCTTTGGTTCTTCTGTCTTCCCGGTCTGGCGTGCAGGGGTCCCTCAATGCCCCTTGGAGAAGTTCCCCTCACACATCCCCCCCTCCAAGAGGGACGCCTGCACCGGGGTATCTCCGTCCCAGGGCCCCTGACGGGAGAAAAAAATCCGCATTAATGTGTTGGCCTCCTTTCCTATAATGGATAGAGAATGTTCCCGGCTGTGCTGCTGGTGGTGGCCCACACGTGCACCTAGCTTCACAAGATTCCCGGTGATGCCGGTGGTGGCCGCGCGCGCGCGCGCGCCCATCCTCACATGGTTGCCAGCGGTGCCAGTGATAGCCCACACGATGGCTGGCCAGCCATCCAGCCCAGCCCCACAAGCTTCCCAGCTGGTGGTGGTGGTCTGCCCCCTCGCCTGCCTATCCAGCCCCACAAGCTTGTGGTCACCGGCCGGCCAGCCCACCCAGCCCGTCAAGATTCCCACCTGTGTCAGTGTTGGCAGAAGATGTTTTTTAAAAAGACATGGGTCGAAGGAGGGGAGGGAGGGGAGGGCCGGCCACCCGCGGGCCACTCAGAATGGCCTGACGGGCCAGATTTGGCCCCCAGGCTGGACTTTGGGCAGGCCTGCCTTAAGGCGACCTTTTCATTTAATTTTTTTTTTGCCACCCGCATTGCCTCTTGCTGAGGGTTTTCCCCCTCCTTTTTTTGACTAGTCCTTTTTTCTTTTCTTGTTACATAACACTGGTTTTATTCTCAATTGTAAACTGCCCAGAGTTCCTTCTGGAAGATGGGCGGTATAAAAATGTAATAAATAAATAAATAAATAAATAAATAAATAAATAAAGGAAAAGCTGTTTTCCTTATCGAGCAACAGTAGAACTAGGGGGCACTCCATGAAACTTTTGGGTGCTAGATCACCAACAAATAAGAGGAAGTACTTTTTCACCCAGAGGGTCACTGGTCTATGGAATTCCCTGCCAGAAGAAGTGGTGACAGCTGTCAGCCTTGAGAGCTTGAAGAAAGGGTTGGACAAGTTCATGGAGAACAAGGTTATTATTGGATATCAATATGGATGCCTAAGGACAACCTCTGATTTTAACAGATAGTCAGGATTTTTCTCAATGGCATTTGTGGGGAATCATAAGCAGGTGAAGACATCTGCTTGGGAATACCCTGAAGCAAATGGTGAGCCACTGGGTGAGACAGAATGCTGAACTGGATGGGCTGTGATGGCCTGTTCCGGCAAGGCTGTTCTTATGTTCTTAATATATGAAAGCATTTTATATAGTATTTTTATGCCTCCTAGATATATGAAGCCCAAACCACTACTAAGCAGAGTTGAGCCACCCTGGGTCTCTTTTAAGGAGAAAAGCAGAGTAGTAATATGTATGGGAAAGGTAAGGTTCCAAGAGGCCCCTAAGGTCACCTCCCTTGATGGATCCAGCCCCTGATAGCCAATTTCACCTTTAAAACCCACCACACAGGCGAAAAGCCATTTGAATGTGTGGAGTGTGGAAAGAGGTTCCGTGATTCTAGATCCCTTTCTCATCACCATAGAATCCACACAGGTGAGAAGCCATTTGAATGTCTGGAGTGTGGAAAGAGGTTCAGTCGAGCTCTCAGCCTTGCTAGCCATCACAGGACCCACAAAGGCGAGAAACTATATGAATGTATGGAGTGTGGAAAGAGTTTTAGTGGTTCTATAGACCTAATTATACACCTGAGAACACATGAAGTCAAGAAGCCATTTGAATGTCTGGAGTGTGGAAAGAGGTTCAGTCAAGCTGCAGACCTTGCTACTCACACAGGTGAGAAGCCATTTGAATGCCTGGAGTGTGGAAAGAGTTTCAGTGATTCTGGAACCCTTTCTCATCACCACAGAATTTATTTATTTTTTATTTATTTATTTATTTTCACACTTATATACCGCACCTATTTCCCTCATAGGGACTCGGGGCGGTTCACGACATAGAAAGGTAAAACAACTAAAACAGCTAAGACATCCAAACTCCAAAACAGGGAGTGGCAGAAGCGGTCGGCGGGCCAGGCAAAGAAAACAGAGAGAGGGAAAAACAAAACAGAGAGAGAGAAAAAAAATCCATACAGGTGAGAAGCTGTTTGAATGTCTGGAGTGTGGAAAGAGGTTCAGTCTAGCTGGACACGTTGCTTATCACCACAGGTTCAGTCATTCTGGAAACCTATCTAGGCATCACAGGATTCACGTGGATGAGCGAGCCATTGGAATGTCAGAACTGAGAAGCCTGTTTCTGTCATTCTGGTTGCCTGTTGTGTTCTGAATAAGGTTCAAGGTACTGGTTTTGACTTCCAAAACCCTCCTCGGCTTGGGACCTGAGTACCTGACAGAGCAGATCTCCCAGAGGTCAACAGATGCCCGACCCACCAGAATGTTGCAGGCGCTCTCACTTTGGGTGTCCACTCCCAGGGAGGTCCGGAAATTGATTACTTGAAACCGCACCTTCTCTGTGAACAAACTGTCAAGTGAGATTTGCCTTGTACAGTCCCTGCCGGCCTTCAAAAATTGCTTAAGACCTTGCTTTTCAGAGAGGTCTTTGGCGAACATTTGATGGGGTTTGTTTGTTTGTTTGTTTGTTTGTTTGTTTGTTTGTTTTCAAATTTGTGTAGCACACCTATTTCCCGAATGGAAACTCAGGGCGTTTTACACAGGAATTAAAAAATTAAAAACAATAACAGCAGCATTTTATTTATTTATTTATTTATTTATTTATTTTTACAAATTATATGCCACCCACTACCCAAAGGTCTCTGGGCGGCTTACAATAAGGAATTAAAACAGTTAAAACCTCAAATATCAATAAATAAATTAAAACAACAAAAAAAACCTTATCCTAAAATCGTCACTAAAATTGCCATCAAAGGACCCCCAGTCTATGTTGTATCAATTAAAAAACTTCTGGAACAGGAAGGTTTTTACCTGGCGCCGAAATGTCATCAATGTTGGCGCCAGGCGGATCTCACTTGGGAGAGCATTCCATCTTCAGCTGCCGAGAAGGCCCTATGTCTACAAGCCATCCCTCTCACCTCCTTGAGGGATGGCTCTTTCAAGAGGGCCCCCTGGCTCGATCTTAATTGCCGGGTAGGTTCATATGGAAGGAGGCAGTCTTTCAGGTATCTAGGTCCTAAGCCGTTTAGGGCTTTATACGTCAAGACAAGCACTTTGAATTTGGCTCGGGCAGCAACTGGTAACCAATGCAGGTTACGTAGAATCGGCGTGATGTGATCTCTGGCGGCCCCACCGCTTACCAGCCGCGCCGCACGATTCTGAACCAGTTGCAATCGCTGGACCGTCTTCAAAGGCAGCCCCATGTAGAGCTAATTGCAGTAATCAATACGGGATGTTACCAGTGCATGCGTAACTGTCATGAGGCTCTGCTCGTCTAGGTAGGGGCGGAGCTGGTATATTTTCCGCAGCTGAAGGAAGGCACCCCTGGCCACCGAATCCACCTGGGCTTCCAGAGTTAGACCAGGGTCCAGAAGCACCCCCAAGCTGCGGACCCTGTCCCTTAGGGGGAGTGCAACCCCGTCCAAGACAGGGAAGTGGCCCTCTAACCTGTCCGGCCAGCCTATCCAAGACGGCGAACCAGTATTGGCAGGAAACTAAATTATTATTATTATTATTTTAATTGGTAGATTTGCATAGTTTTTTATTGTTAGGTAATTGTTGTATACCACCCGTAGTTCCTTTGGGAAGATGGTCACTATGGAAATAAATAAATAAATAAATAAATAAATAAATAAATAAATAAATAAATAAATATAGAATATATACTGATTACTGATTGGACACACATGAAATAGATGTTTCATAGAGGGTAGCCATGTTAGTGTTTTTCCAGATTTTAAGGCAAAAATCAAGGAAACATAAATAAAAAAAAACAAAACAAAATAAAAGCCACAAAACATATGGCACCTTAAAGACTTAGTCTTTTTCATATTTTAATGTAACATGTCATGGACATGTTTACTTCAGATATATAGCAAAGGATCTTATATATATATCATGTATAATGATTGGACACATATGAATTGATCAGGTATAATGTTGTGTATAATGATATAATTTGATACAGCTGACATACGCTGATGTGACCTGATGTAACGTCCAATGATGCAATGTATTCTGTGATGGCTGGAAGAGTTGTATACAAGGGAGATGTTACAAGGGGAGGTCTATCTGCTGGAAGTCAGATCACTTTACTCTGTCTGTTGCCATGTTAAACTCTCTTGCTGATGTAATTCTGTCTTGGATGCTTTGTATATATTGCAACTGAATTTATAATACACTGCCATATGATTTTTACGTATACTCTGTGTGTGTGTGTGTGTGTGTGTGTGTGTGTGTGTGTGTGTGTGTGTGTGTAATATATTTAATTTCTGTTCCAGATGTGATAAACCTTCAGTTGCTTTTTTATGGCTTTTATTCAGTGCTCTGTGCTTCTGTATTGTTTTATGTAGCAGACAAACACTTGATGAAGTGTTTTCAATTTTAGATGTGTAACAGAATTTGAAAGTGGGAAGGGAAAACAGCGTTTCCTTGCAGCCATGCCAGGCCACGTGGCCCCGGACTTACACAACACATGTAAGTTCTTCCCAGACCCTGGGAAGAAAGTAAAAGGCGGAACTTGAGGAACTCCCTGATTTCATATGATTTTTACATGGGATCTTTCCCAAATCACCATCAAATCACAAATCCCATTCATGGCCAACTATTGCACAAGAATAATCACGTATCCTCCAGCGCATGGCTCGGCAGTAGCGCAAAAACATGGTTCCATCGCACGGAACCATCTGATTTCATATGATTTTTACATTAGATCATGATGAATCCACTATCATATACAGAGCCCATTTCAGCCCACAGATTGCACAACAAAAATCATGGGTCCATCAGCGCATGGCTCCACAGTGGCGCAAAAACATGGTTCCAAGGCACGGAACCACATGGAACTAACTGATTTTTACCCAGGATCAACTCCAAACCAGTATCGCATCCTAGGCCCCATCCATACACACAGACTGCACACCCGAAATCAGGCGTCCGTCAGCGCATGGCTCCACTGTGGCGCAAAAAAACATGGTTCCAAGGCACGGAACCACACAGAACTGCCTGATTTTTACCCAGGATCAACTCCAAACCAGTATCGCATCCTAGGCCCCATCCATACACACAGACTGCACACCCGAAATTAGGCGTCCGTCAGCGCATGGCTCCACTGTGGCGCAAAAACATGGTTCCAAGGCACGGAACCACACGGAACTCCCTGATTTTTACCCAGGATCAACTCCAAAACACTATCACGTCATAGGCCCCATCCATACACACAGACTGCACATCCGAAATCAGGCGTCCGTCAGCGCATGGCTCTGCAGTGGCGCAAAAATATGGTTCCAAGTCACGGAACCACACGGAACTACCTGATTTTTACCCCGGATTAACTCCAAAACACTATCACGTCATAGGCCCCATCCATACACACAGACTGCACACCCGAAATCAGGCGTCCGTCAGCGCATGGCTCTGCAGTGGCGCAAAAATATGGTTCCAAGTCACGGAACCACACGGAACTACCTGATTTTTACCCCGGATTAACTCCAAAACACTATCACGTCATAGGCCCCATCCATACACACAGACTGCACACCCGAAATCAGGCGTCCGTCAGCGCATGGCTCCACTGTGGCGCAAAAACATGGTTCCAAGGCACGGAACCACACAGAACTGCCTGATTTTTACCCAGGATCAACTCCAAACCAGTATCGCATCCTAGGCCCCATCCATACACACAGACTGCACACCCGAAATTAGGCGTCCGTCAGCGCATGGCTCCACTGTGGCGCAAAAACATGGTTCCAAGGCACGGAACCACACGGAACTCCCTGATTTTTACCCGGGATCAACTCCAAACCACTATCACATCCTAGGCCCCATCCATACACAAAGACTGCACACCCGAAATCAGGGATCCGTCAGCGCATGGCCCTGCAGTGGTGCAAAAACATGGTTCCAAGGCACGGAACCACACGGAACTCCCTGATTTTTACCCACGATCAACTCCAAAATACTATCACATCCTAGGCCCCATCCATACACAAAGACTGCACACCCGAAATCAGGCGTCCGTCAGCGCATGGCTCTGCAGTGGCACAAAAATATGGTTCCAAGGCACGGAACCACACGGAACTACCTGATTTTTACCCCGGATTAACTCCAAAACACTATCACGTCATAGGCCCCATCCATACACATAGACTGCACACCCGAAATCAGGGGTCCGTTGGCGCATGGCTCTACAGCAGCGCAAAAACGGGTCTGGGTAAATGGCGGAACTTGATGGAACTCCCTGATTTTTACCCAGGATCAACTCCAAAACACTATCACATCCTAGGCCCCATCCATACACACAGACTGCACATCCGAAATCAGGCGTCCGTCAGCGCATGGCTCTGCAGTGGCGCAAAAACATGGTTCCAAGGCACGGAACCACACGGAACTACCTGATTTTTACCCAGGATCAACTCCAAACCAGTATCACGTCCTAGGCCCCATCCATACACACAGACTGCACACCCAAAATCAGGCGTCCGTCAGCGCATGGCCCTGCAGTGGCGCAAAAACATGGTTCCAAGGCATGGAACCACACGGAACTACCTGATTTTTACCCAGGATCAACTCCAAAACACTATCACATCCTAGGCCCCATCCATACACACAGACTGCACATCCGAAATCAGGGGTCCGTCGGCGCATGGCTCCACAGCGGCGCAAAAACGGGTCTGGGTAAAAGGCGGAACTTGACGGAACTCCCTGATTTTTACCCAGGTTCAACTCCAAAACACTATCAAGTCCTTGGCCCCATCCATACACACAGACTGCACATCTGAAATCAGGCGTCCGTCAGCGCATGGCTCTGCAGTGGCGCAAAAACGGTTCCAAGGCACGGAACCACATGGAACTACCTGATTTTTACCCAGGATCAACTACAAAACACTATCACATCCTAGGCCCCATCCATACACACAGACTGCACACCCGAAATCAGGGGTCCGTCAGGGCATGGTTCTGCAGTGGCGCAAAAACATGGTTCCAAGGCACAGAACCACATGGAACTACCTGATTTTTACCCAGGAGCAGCTCCAAACCAGAATCACATCCTAGGCCCCTTTCTGGACTCCACAAAGGTATCTGCACATCAGGCCCAACGCTTACTAGGCATGATGGCCTCAACTACAGCTATCATCCCACACGTTTAGTAGTTTAGTAGTTTAGTAGTTTAGTAGTTTAGTGTTTAGTAGTTGATCCTGGGTAAAAATCAGGTAGTTCCATGTGGTTCCGTGTCATGTAAAAATCATATGAAATCAGGGAGTTCCGTCAAGTTCAGCCTTTTACCCAGACCCTCTGTTCTCCCCCCCCCCCAATCCTTTCTCCTGGTCTTTTTCCTTAATGAACTTTGGGGTTTTTCTCCCTCCTCCCCCAAGGCATCCCTTCCTCTCCCCCCCCCCATAGCAATGCCTCCCCCCCACCCGCAATTGCAGAGACCTCCTTCCTCCTCCTCCTCTTTCTTGGGGGGGTCTCCTTTTGCTCTCCAGAGCCTTTTATTGGGAGGAGCACTTCCCCCTCCCCTTCCCCGCCGCTCTAGGAAGACAGTCTCTCGCTGCTGCTCTGCCCCCCCCTTGGGGGACTGTGGGGGGGCACCCTCCTTTGTCTGCTCTCCTCCTCCTCCTCCTCCTCCGGGGATGGTTCGAGTCCCCGGTCCTGCCAGTGGTGGTGGTGGGGAGTGATGGGGGGGGGACCTCCCCTCCCTCCCCCTAGAGACCCCCCTCCATTACTCGTGCCAACCCCCCACCCCCATGGCACGACCCCCCTCCTCCTCCCCCCACGCCCCTCCACAAAAAGGGACGCCCAGAGGAGCGAGTGAGGATCCCTAGAGTAGCGGGGGAGGGGGCAGAAATGAAGGCTCCCCCCCCCCCCGGGAATGTGGGGTGCGGGGGAAGGAGGTGCTCTTGACGAGGGCTATAATGAACACCCTCCTCCCCTCCGCCTTTATGTTGGGCGGGGGCTTCATAGGAAGGAAGGAGAGAACCCCCCCCCCGGAGAGTGCAAAGGGGGGGAGAGTGCAATGGGGGGAGGAGAGGGGGGGCGTTGGAGAGGGGGGCTGGGCCCACGAGGGGGGGCAGTATTCCGTCCTCCAAGGGGGGTGGGAGGGCAACGAGTCCCGCTTCCTAGAGAGGCAGGAAACCCGAAAGGCTCCCAGGGAGGGGCCTCTTCTCCACCAGACTATTAATCCTCCCCCCCCAAAAAAGATAAGGCTCTCCTCTGTGGTTGCTGGAAGGAGAGGAAAAGAGAGACCCCCCCCCAAGGAAGAGGAGGAGGAGGTGGGTGGTGCAATTGCAATGGGGGGTTTGCAATGCTATTGGGGGGGAAAAGGGGGGCGTTGCTGATGGAATCCGTGGGGAGGGGGGTCTGGAGAGATAAAGAATCGTGAATTTGCCCCCTTTAACCCCCAACCTCCCCGCCTTCCCTTTTCTCTCCCCCCCCCGCCCCGCAAGGAAAAAGGAGGGAGGGAGAAGCTTTTTCGTAATCCCCCCTCCATAAAAAGGAACCAGGCCTCCCCCCCCCACTGACTGTTTGCAGGAAGGAGGGGAAAGCTCTGCCCCCCCATCCAGGAGGAGGTTCCTGCAATAGGACGGGAGGGGTGGTGGGGGGAGATATGGGGAGGGGGGTGGTAGGAGAGGGGGGGCACTGGGGACGGGAGGGGGGAGTAAAAGGGAACCCCATGGGCGTCCTTTTTCTGGGGGGAGGAGAAGGAAGAGGGGGCTATGCTGATTAAATTGGGGGGGGGGGGTAGATCCTAAGAAGAGCCCTCATGCTGGATGAGGCCAAGAAGGGCCCATCGAGTCCAGCTTCTTCCTGGATCTCACCTTGTGGCCCCACCAGATGCCTCAAAGGGAGCGCAGGAGACTAGATCTCTGTGTCTCCAGCACGGCCCTTCTTCTGTTCTCCTGTTCTTATTTAGGACAAGGGACAGCCCAGTTAGTTGTGAAAATGAATTCCGTTCCAGGGGGGGAAAAAGCTGGTAAACCAAAATACTCGTAAACTGAACCAAATTTCCCCACAGGAGGAAATCATGGAAATTCACCTGATTCGTTGTGGTGCACCCGTTTCCATTCTTTCCTAGGGGATAACCTTGCAACAGGAGGGTGGAGAAGGGCGTTGCAAGAGGAAGAGGGGAAGAACGGAAACTCTGGGGTCGAACCTTCGGCCCCGCCAAGGGTTGAATTGCAAAACACGGCAGGCAAGGGAGGGAAGGCTCCCCCCCCCCGAGTCTGGAGACGAGCCCCCTTCCTTCATCGAGAGCAGGCATGGCCAAACTTCGGCCCTCCTGATGTTTTGGACCACAACTCCCAGAATTCTAACCTTAGATGGCCAATGACAAAGGACTATGGGATTTGTGGTCCAAATCATCTGGAGGGCCAAAGTTTGAGCATGCCTGATTTAGAGTCCAGGCCCGTAGCTGTCTTGGGGGGGGGGGGGTTGTCAATAATTCATTTTTCACTCACTGCTTATATGGCGAGGTGGGCAAGGGGTTTTTAACTCCTTTAAATGACCCAGAGGAGTCGTAGTCTATAGATGTATTGAAATCCATCAGTAAAGAAATAAAAACATTCTTGAGGAGGCATGATGGGGGGCAGGCAGCTTCTTTCGAGGAGGGGGGGCATCCCATCAGGGCAACCAAAACTACCCTTCTTCCTCTTTAACCAGGAGGCCAAGGGACCCTTCCCTGGACGGACCTCTTTCTCAGAACCCCAAAGGGACCCCCTCAGGCAGGGATCTGCCGAGAAGTCTGTGAAATTCTTGATTTCTGGAATAACAGGCGGTTGGTTGTCTTGTTGATATTTGTTTACCGCCCGCAGTTTCTTTGGAAGACGGGCGGTATATAAATATATAAACCAATAAATAAATGGTGTGTTGCCATTTTCACTCTAGGGGAAGCTGTCTCCCTGGTCGAAGTGGTTGCTTCTCTGAAAGGTATCGGCCCCAGTCCCTTCACGGACATTGTTTCTACCAGGGACTTCCTCTTTCCTATAAGGCCCCATTTAGGCAGGTCCAACTCCTCTCCCTCGCCGTCTTCTGCCTAAATATTATTTATTTACAATATTTCTGCCCTGCCGTTCTTAAAAGGAGCCAAGGCGGCTTGCAGCTATTAAAAAACAACATTTAAAAGCCAAAAACAGTGAGTGTACAAATATTTTTTTTAAAAAGGATGAAACAAGTATAATATTTTAAATGCTCAATAAAATCGATACTAAAAACACATTTAAAAACAGCTGAGCACAACAATCCATTCAAGAAGACAAAAGTCACTGGTATTAGCACTAATATCCTTGTGGCACAGTAGATAAACTGCTGTACTGGAGCCCAAAATGGCTCACGACCCAGGGTTCAATCCCAGGATGGTGGCTCCAGGTTCACTCAGCCTTCCGTCCTTCCGAAGCAGGTAAAATTAGTACCCAGCTTGTAAGGGGAAGGCGTGGGGCTGTTATGTGTAGCCTGCATAATCAAATTGAGGGCTAGGAGAGTAAGAACAGACAAAAGAAAATATTTTTTTCACCCAGCACGTTGTTAGTCTATGGAACTCCCTGCCACAGGATGTGGTGATGGCATCTGGCCCGGATGCCTTCAAAAGGGGATTGGACAGATTCCTGGAGGAAAAGTCCATCACAGGTTACAAACCATGATGGAGATGTGTCATCTCCAGGCCTAAAACCAGGTTACTTCAAGGGCCAGATGCAGGGGAGTGGGATCAGGAGACAGAGATCTAGTCTCGTGCGCTCCCAGAGGCATATGGTGGGGCCGCTGTGAGATACAGGAAGCTGGACTAGATGGGCCCTTCTTGGCCTGATCCAGCATGAGGGCTCTTCTTAGGTTCTTATGATCCCTGTCCTGGATTCAGTAGATCCCCTTCGCTATGGGGGGGAAATATGGAATCACCTCCTCAAAGGATCCTGGCTGCTGAAAAGGGCAAATCAAATTAATAACGGGAAGTCCAGCCTGGAATTTTTAAATTTTTTAAAAGTTGTGGTTACATCATGACTACCTTCCGAGCTCTGGCCCTCTTGAAGATTCCCCCCCCCCCTTCTAACAACAGGTCAGCTGAAAAGGGAGGCCGAGAGATAGGATTTCTATCCAGCAACCACGAACGGGCCTTTTGTAGAGCCAATGGCCCTGAATGGTGCACCCTGGACCAAAACACCAGGAAAAAAATGCTCTGCAAAAAATGGGCTGGCACCAAGATGCAAATGCTCGCTAGCAGACTGCTGATGCGGAAGAGAGATGCTACGGCTTGCACACACTTCGTTGTAAGGCAGTGCTGGGGGTGGCGGTGGTCTTGGGGGGGGGGGAATCTATTTCTACTTCTGATGAACAAAACCCTGTGAAGGGAAGCCACCCCCCCCCAAACCAGCTTCTCGGGCCTCTTTCCCCCTCAGTCTTCATTTCAGAAGAAAATTATTCGGAAGCAAGATCAGAAACTTCTTATGGCCCCACCTGTCCTGAAAATCATCCCCCCGCTCCGGTCTATTTAGCTATTTCTAGTATCTTACCCCAATTTTCTCTTTGAAAGGCACTTGCCGGGAGGGGGGAGGGCTTGACCCTGGGGGGGGGGGGGGGTTGTAGGATTTATCTGGCTACGTTCATAGTTTGGGTGGGGCTCTTCCTTGGATCCCACTGGGACCGGCCAGAGAGCCATGGGACCTGGACTTCCCCTCCCCCCTTTCTGTCTGATTTCTGTTCTCAGGTGGGGGCGGGCGGGAGAGAAGCCCTCTGTGCATGGGCAGAGAAGCAGGAGGCCCCGGGGCTCCTCCAGTGCATCCTCCCCCCTTGTGTGGGTCTGGACCCCTCCCTCCCTCCCTCTCAGGATAAAGTGGGCGATGATGAGACTGGGGGGTTCAAACCCCTCCCTGAGCCAGGGACGCTTGACTGGGGGGGGAGCAGGGAGGGTGGAAACGAGGGGGGGACACCACCCTCCCTCTCCTCCTTGGACCTTCTCTCCCTTCCTTCCCCAGCCCCCCTTGTAAGTTGACCCCCCCATACAAAAAGAAGCCAGTCCGTGGGGCAGAGGGGGTGTTCCCTGAAGCCGCAGCAGCCGGGGTGGAGACCCCCCCAAGGAAGAGGAGGAGGAGGTGGGTGGTGCAATTGCAATGGGGGGTTTGCAATGCTATTGGGGGGGGGAAAGGGGGGCGTTGCTGATGGAATCCGTGGGGAGGGGGGGTCTGGAGAGAGAAAGAGGTGTAAATTTGCCCCCTTTAACCCCCGAACCTCCCCCCGCCTTCCCTTTTCTCTCCCCCCCCCCCGCAACGAAAAAGAAGCTTTTTAAGATCCAACCGGGACAGTGAACAGAGGGGGGGGGAGAGAGAAGAGGTAATTCCGCCCCCCCCCCCAATAAAAGGAACCAGGCCTCCTCCTCCTCCTCCTCTCCCCCACTGACTGTTTGCAGGAAGGAGGGGAAAAGTCCCCCCACAACCATTAGGAGGTTCCTGCAATACGACGGGAGGGGCGGTGGGGGGGAGATGCAGATACGGGGAGGGGGGTCGGAGGAGAGGGGGGGCACTGGGGATGGGAATGGGAGGTAAATGGTGAGGAAGAGGAGGAAGAGGGGACTTAGCGGATCAAGTGGGGGGTTGTTAGGAAGAAAGGAGCCCCCCCACACACACACAAACACACACCCTCCTGGGCGTCCCTTTATGGGGGGAGGAGATGGCGCTTTTGATGGAATGGGGGGGGCAGGAAACCCGAAAGGCTCCCAGGGAGGGACCTGTTCTCCAAAGAGACTATACCCCCCCAAAAAAAGGCTCTCTGTTGGAAGGAGGGAAGGAAAAGAGACCCCCCCAGAAGGAGGAGGAGGAGGTGCGTGGTGCAATGGGGGGTTGCAATGCTATTGGGTTAGAGGAGGGGGCGTTGGGAGATTGGGGGGAATGGGGGGGCTGGTGGGGAGGGAGGGGGGAGGAGGAAAGAACCTCCTAGGCGTCCCTTTATGGGGGGAGGAAGGTGGCGTTTTTGATGGAATCTGTGGGGGTGTCCCAGGAGACAAGAGTTCCCCCCCCCACTGCACACTCCTTTGAGTATCTCCCCCCCCCCATTTTTGATTTGGAAGGAAGGGGGAGTGAAAGGGGGGGAAGGAATGAAGGGGGGGGCAGATCCAGGCAAAAAAAAAACCCTCTCCTCCTTCCCTATATATCTCCCCCCCCCGCAAGGAAAAAGGCCTCGTTGCCCCCCTTGGTAATTCAGCAGGATCCCCCCCCCCAGGAGGAAGAGGCGGAGGAGAAGAAGGGAGGGAGGAAGGCAGAGGGAGAATTGGAGGGGGGGATGATTCAGTCCTCCAAGGGGGGAGGGGAGGAGGGCAGGGAGTCCCTTTTCCTAGAGTGGCAGGAAAGGGGGAGGTGGTGGTGGGCAGCTCTGTGCGAGGATTCCCCCCCCCCCATTTTTGATTTGGAAGGAAGGGGGAGTGAAAGGGGGGAAGGAATGAAGGGGGGGCAGATCCAGGCAAAAAAAAAACCCTCTCCTCCTTCCCTATATATCTCCCCCCCCCCGCAAGGAAAAAGGCCTCGTTGCCCCCCTTGGTAATTCAGCAGGATCCCCCCCCCCCCAGGAGGAAGAGGCGGAGGAGAAGAAGGGAGGGAGGAAGGCAGAGGGAGAATTGGAGGGGGGGGATGATTCAGTCCTCCAAGGGGGGAGGGGAGGAAGGCAGGGAGTCCCTCTTCCTAGAGTGGCAGGAAAGGGGGAGGTGGTGGTGGGCAGCTCTGTGCGAGGATTCCCCCCCCCAAAAAAAAGGTTCTGGAGAGGAGAAGGAGGGTTGTGCAATGGGGGTGTTGCAATGCCATGGGGAGGGAGATGGAAGCTGGAGGGGAATTGGGGGGAAGAGGGGACTTGTTGAAATTCGTGATGGGGGTGCTGGTGGGGGTCCCAGAAGGGAAGAGCCCCCCCAATACACTGCACACTCGTTTGGAGATCCGGAGAGAGAAGGAGGCTTAAATTTCCCTCCCAAGCTCCCCCTATTTTGATTTGGAAGGAAGAGGGAGGGGAGGGAAAGGGGGAAAAGGAATGAATGGGGGCAGATCCACCCCCCCAAAAACCCTCCTCCCTACATCTCTTTCCCGCCCCCCGCCCCCGCAAGGAAAAAAGGGTGGCCAAAGCTTTTAGGGACGGACAAAAATAGGGCAGAGGGAAAAACAACAAGAAGAGGGAGGGCGGCTTGTGCCATGGAGGGGGGTCTTTAAAGGGGGGGTTGTGGAAGGTTGTGCCTCCCTCCCACAACCAAGGACATTCAGAAAAAAGACTATGAGAAGGAATGGGAGGGGGGAGAGGACAGAGAGAGAAGGAAATTCTCCCCACCACCACCTACCCACAACCCCCCCCCATTCCTCCTCCTCCTCTTCCTGTTAAAAATCCCAGCCTAGACTTCCCCTTATTACTTTGATTTTATCTTTTCAGCTGCCAGGATCCTTTGAAGAAGTGATTCTATATCTCCCCCCCCCCCCGACAAGCGGGAGATCTACTGAATCCAGGAGGGGGATCCCTGCCTGAGGGGGTCCCTTTGGGGTTCTGGGAAGGAGGTCCGTCCAGGTAAGGGTTCCCTTTGGCCTCCTGGTTAAAGAGAAAGAAGGGTAGTTTTGGTTGCCCTGATGGGAGCCCCCCCCCAAAGAACCTGCCTCCCCCCCCAGCATGCCTTCTCAAGAATGTTTTTATTTCTTTACTGATGGATTTCATGCATTTATATGATATGACTCCTCAGGGTCATTTAAAGGAGATAAAACCCCTCACCCACCTCGCCATATAAGCAGTGAAAGAAAAATGAAATATTGACACCCCCACCCCACCCCCACCCCCGCAAAGACAGCCACAGACTCTAAATGAAGGAATATGACTCGTCATCAGGCAAAGTTGGAGCCTTCCCACTGGCCTCTCCAGCTCCGATAGATTTTGGGTTTTGTACTCCTGACGTTAAGAGTAAAAGAACAGAAGAGCAGCCTTGCTGGAAGAGGCCATCACAGCCCACCCAGTCCAGCGTTCTGTCTTCCATAGCGGTGGCTCACCATTGGCTTCAGGGTATTCCCAAGCAGATGTCCTCCCCTGGTTACAATTCCCTCCCAATGGCATCAAGAAAGTTCCTGCCTCTCTCTCCAACTCAGAGGTTGTCCTTAGACATCCATATTGATAGCCATTCATCCCCTTGTTCTCCATTAACTCGTCCAAATCTTTGTTAAAGCGGTCAAGGCTGACAGGTGTCACCACTTCTCCTATCAGGGAGTTCCATAGACCAAGGATCCTGAAGCTGTGTCTCATTCTCCTGCCTCCTCCATGGCAGTGGGTTTGTTATTTGATTTAAACCTCTGTTTTTTGTGGTCATTTATATTTTGCAGGTAAGATACTGTAGAGAAGAAATAAAAGAGGAGGACTCCCAAGCGTCAGAGAAAGAGGTTGAATATTCAGGTGCAAAAGAGGGTGCTGAGAATCAAACACGAAGGAAGAACCTAAGAAGGAAAACAAATAGATCAAAAGATGGACAAATCTATTCCTTGTCAGGAGGAAGACCAAGCAGTCCCGAAAACATCAAAACCAGAGGAAAGGAATGAGCATGGCAAGTGTGAAAAATCTTTTACTAGCACATCAACAAATAGTCCCTATAAGAATATTCACCAACAGGAGAAGCCATTTGAATGTCTGGAGTGTGGAAAGAGGTTCAGTCGAGGTGAACACCTTGCTAGTCATCACAGAATCCACACAGGCGAGAAGCCGTTTGAATGCCTGGAGTGTGGAAAGAGGTTCAGTCGGGGTGGAAGCCTTGCTAGTCATCACAGAATCCACACAGGCAAGAAACCATTTGAATGTCTGGAGTGTGGAAAGAGGTTCAGTGATTCTGGAAACCTTACTAGCCATCACAGAATCCACACAGGCGAGAAGCCATTTGAATGTCTGGAGTGTGGAAAGAGGTTCAGTCAGGGTGGAAGCCTTGCTGAGCATCACAAGACCCACACAGGGGAAAAGCCATTTGAATGCCTGGAGTGTGGAAAGAGGTTTAGTCATTCTGGAAGCCTTTCTCATCACCATAGAATCCACACAGGCGAGAAGCCGTTTGAATGCCTGGAGTGTGGAAAGAGGTTCAGTCGGGGTGCAGGCCTTGCTAGCCATCACAGAATCCACACAGGCAAGAAACCATTTGAATGTCTGGAGTGTGGAAAGAGGTTCAGTCAATCTAGAAACCTTGCTAGCCATCACAGAATCCACTCAGGCGAGAAGCCATTTGAATGTCTGGAGTGTGGAAAGAGGTTCAGTCGAGCTGGAAGCCTTGCTAGCCATCACAGAATCCACACAGGCAAGAAACCATTTGAATGTCTGGAGTGTGGAAAGAGGTTCAGTGATTCTCGAAACCTTGCTAGCCATCACAGAATCCACACAGGCAAGAAACCATTTGAATGTCTGGAGTGTGGAAAGAGGTTCAGTCGAGCTGGAAGCCTTGCTGAGCATCACAAGACCCACACAGGGGAAAAGCCATTTGAATGCCTGGAGTGTGGAAAGAGGTTTAGTCATTCTGGAAGCCTTTCTCATCACCATAGAATCCACACAGGCGAGAAGCCGTTTGAATGCGTGGAGTGTGGAAAGAGGTTCAGTCGAGGTGAACACCTTGCTAGTCATCACAGAATCCACACAGGCAAGAAGCATTTTGTGAAGTGATAGTACCACTCTATTCTGCTGTGGTCAGACCCCATCTGGAGTACTGTGTCCAGTTCTGTGCACCTCAGTTTAAAAAAGAATGTTGACAATCTTGAACAGGTCCAAAGGAGGGTGTCCCAGATGATTGAGGGTGTGGAAGAAATGTCTTACGTGGAGTTGCTTAGGGAGCTGGGACTGTTTAGCCTTTCAAAAAGACTGAGAAGTGATGTAATACCTATTTTTAAATATTTGAAAGCATGTTAGAGTTGTTCAGCAGTTTATCTGCTGTAACTCAGATCACTTTATCTATTGCTATCAAACTAAATTCTAAATAAGTGGCAGAGAAAAATGAGCTTAGCAGCAGTAGCATGTAGATAAAGTGTAGATAAGCAATTAGTGTTAGAGACAGAGAGACAAAGAAACATAACTTAGAATAAAACTCTTATATTGAATATATACAGAAGATACACAGATACGCATAACAGCAGCATAACACCAAGCATAACATATATACAAAGCAACAGAGTGTGGGGTACTGTTTTCTCACCATAAACAGTCCCGATTTTCCATTATACAAGCCAGTTCCTTTATACACATTTGGAACTCATCAGACATGATTTTAACCAATCTCATCCTGACACACCATGATGTCATTAAACTATTCCACCTGTGCTAAATCACTTTAACCTCCTAGTGATTTCTAATCCCATGCACTTGTGGCTAACATCATGACACTGCATTTTTGACTGACTCCATTTTACAAATTCTCTGTTCAAACTGTTAAATATATATTACATACATTTTGTCAGTTCTACATATTATGGCAATTGCCATGATAAACTCTTGCTGATGTAAATTTGTGTTGGATGCTTTGTACATATTGCAACTGAATTTCTGATACAGTGGACCTTCATAAGAACATAAGAAGAGCCATGCTGGATTAGGCCAAGGGCCCATCTAGTCCAGCTTTCTGTATCTCACAGCGGCCCCACCAGATGCGTTTGGAAGCGCATGAGACTAAATATCTGTCTCCTGATACGACTCCCCTGCATCTGGCCCTTGAAGTACCCTGGTTTCTCCATCATGGTTTGTAACCTGTGATGGACTTTTCCTCCAATCCCCTTTTGAAGGCTTCCAGGCCAGATGCCATCACCACATCCTGTGGCAGGGAGTTCCATAGACTCACAACGCGCTGGGTGAAAAAATATTTTCTTTTGTCAGTTCTTACTCTCCCAGCCCTCAATTTGAGTGGATGTCCCCTAGTTCTGGTATTTTGGGAGAGGGAGAAGAGCTTCCCTCTATCCAATTTACTCATACCCTGCATTATTTTGTATGTCTCAATCATATCCCCCCTCAAGCGCCTTTTTTTCCAGACTAAAGAGGCCCAAATGTTTTAGCCTTTCCTCATAAGGGAGGTGCCCCAGCCCAGTAATCATTTTAGTTGCTCTCTTCTGCTCCTTTTCCAGTTCCACTATGTCTTTCTTGAGATGCGGTGACCAGAATTGTACACAATACTCCAGGTGGGGCCTTACTATTGTTTTGTATAATGGCATTATAATGTTGGCTGTTTTATTTTCAGTCCCCTTTTTGATAATCCGTAGCATGTAATTGGCCTTCTTCACAGCTGCCACACATTGGGGAGACACCTTCATGGAGCTGTCCACCAACACACCAAGATCTCTTTCCTGATCCGTCACGGATAACTCAGATCCCATGAGTTGATAGATGAAGTTTGGATTTTTTTGCCCCAATATGCATTACTTTACATTTGGTTACATTAAAACACATTTGCAACTTCTCAGCCCATTCCCCCAGTTTGGAGAGATCCTTCTGGAGTTCTTCACAATCTTCTCTGGTTTTTACCACACGGAAAACTTTTGTGTCATCCGCAAACTTGGCCACCTCACTGTTTATCCCTGTCTCCAGGTCATTTATGAACAGATTGAAAAGCACCGGTCCCAGGACAGATCCATGGGGCACACCGCTTTTCACCTCTCTCCATTGTGAAAATTTCCCAAGCGGTTTGTTTAATCAAAGAAAAGCACTTAAAGGGAAAAAAATCCAGAGATATGAGGAAATCGGCAAATCCGTACAACATGAAAATGGTCGCAATTAGGGATTATTCTGTTTTCAATGCATTCCTATGGGAAATTTCTATAAAGGAAAATTTATACAAGGTACAACTGTACAGTGCTATAAGATTTTTACATATACTCTCTCTGTTTCTGTGTGCGCGCGATATATTTAAGTTCCATTCTGGAGGTTAACTGGGAGTTCAGTCATGGCTACTGGACTTCTTTTTTGAGAGATAGAAACGTTTCGCTGTTCATCCAAACAGCGTCATCGGAGCGAAATGTTTCTATCTCTCAAAAAAGAAGTCCAGTAGCCATGACTCAACTCCCAGTTAAACGAACCTGGATGACTGAGAATCTTCACACACATTCTGGAGGTTATAAATCTCAACAACGGCCCTCACAGGGATGAAGCCTTCCGAACGTCTGGAGTGTGGGAAAATGTTTGGGGAGACAATGCTGTATTCCTGGAACAAAGGAGACCCCACAATGGGTGTAATAAAACAGGCTGAATTTTTTTGTTACCAGTGAGGGTTATCTGCTGTAATTCAGATCACTTTATCTATTGCCATGTTAAACTCTCTTGCTGATGAAATTCTGTGTTGGATGCTTTGTATATATTGCAATTGAATTTCTGATACCCTCCTCCTCCTCCTTCAGGGGCAGATTCTCCCCCCCCCCCCAATGATTGTTTGCAGGAAAGAGAGGAAAGATCTGCCCCCCCCAACCAGGAGGAGGTTTGTGCAAAAGGACGGGAGGGGCAGGGGGGGAGAGATGCAGACACAGGGAGGGGGTTGTAGGAGAGGGGAGGCACTGGGGATGGGAGGGGGGAGTAAAATGGAAGCTGGGGGAGGGGTGGGAGAAGGGAGGAGCCCCCTGGGTGTCCCATTTGGGGGGGAGGAGGAGGAGGGGGCTTGGCGGAACAAATAGGGGAAACGATTGTGGGCTCCTGTAAGAGTTTGTTGGGGGGGGGTCCCCACAGACTCCCCCCCCCCCAGTCCTTGGGAAGAGGCAACACCAGCTCCACCTGGCCAGAGGAATTTTCCCTTGTTCCCTGAACACACACCCCACTTTCAGTTCTCTTCTGCTTCACACTAATTGCCTCACCCTAATTCCTTCCCTTATTTGCCTGTCCTCCTGTCACTGGAAGGCAGATAAGACTGAAACCATGAGACAGTAAAGAAACTCTTAACTTCATTTGCATCTGAACACAGTCTGCCTTTATTTAGAGCAAGCATGTCCAAAGTCAGGGGGGGGGGCAAATGTGGCCGGTTTTCAATTTTTTTTTTTTTTGTAATTTATTTATAGTTTTCAAACAAAAAAGTTATCAATCAAAGAAAAGAAAAAAAACATTGGAGCGATTCTAATCTTCTCAAACAAAGTTTGCATCTCATCTTAACAATGTATGATCCTTAACTATCTCAATTACTCATAAATTAAACAGGAAACTTAATTGTCTTGTAATATTCATCTAAAAATTTGTAGAAGTCATGCCATCTTTCTTCGAAGTCTTCATAGCATCCTTCTGGTTTCATTAGTGCCGAGATCTTGTCCATTTCTGTGCAGTTTAACACCTTCATAATTAACTGATTTTTGTCTGGAATATTGTCTGTCTTCCATAATTGTGCATACAACATTCTAGCTGCTGTGATAATATGAATTATTACATTTTTTTTTTGCTATCACCAATATTTTGTTGTATCATAGATAATAAAAAAATCTCTGGTTTTAACTCAAGATTAATTAACATAGTTTGTAAAATAAATTTTTGTACCATACACCAGTATTTTTTAGCCCTCTTGCACACCCACCACATATGGAAAAAAGATCCCCGTCCTTTGTTACATTTCCAACAAACATCGGATATTTTATACATTTTAGCCAGCTTATCAGGTGTTAAATACCACCTATAAAACATTTTATAGAGATTCTCTTTAAATGCTATTGACTTAGTGATCTTTATATTAACCTTCCATAGTTTTTCCCATTCCTCTAACTGAATTTCTGACTTTAGATCCTGTGCCCAGCTTATCATACATTCTTTTACCATCTCATCTTCTACATGTCTGGCTAATAACCAGCTATAAATTTTTTAATTAACTTTTCATTAGAAGAAAAAATGATTTTATCCACTGCAACTTCTTGATTTGAGAAACTAAATTGCTTTTTATCATTCCTAAACCAAGATTTCATTTGCATTTCCAACCACCAATCTATTCTAAATCCTTGTAACTGTAATTCTTCTTTTGATTTTAGTTGTAATTTTTCTGTTAACATATCTTTATATCTCAGAGGTTTTTTGTCCTCTATTATGGAGGGTTTTGTATGTGCCAGTTGTGGGGAAACCCAAAGTGGCATTGCTGTATAGATAGAGTTCTTCAATGAGTCCCAAACCCACAACAAGGCGTTTCTTATGCAGTGGTTTGCAAAATCTTTTTGGGCTTTAGCTTTCCCATACCATAGATATGCATGCCATCCAAAATTCAAATTAAATCCTTCTAACGCAAGTAGTCGATTATCTTCAAGGGTCATCCACTCTTTCATCCACGTCAGACAGCAGGCTTTATAGTATAAAATCCAGTTTGGTAGCGCGAAGCCTCCATTTTCCTTTTTGTCCTGCAATACTTTAATTTTGATTCTAGGTTTCTTATCATTCCAAATGAATTTCCTTATTTGTTTATCTAATTCTTGTATTAATTTAGTTGATTTAAGGACCGGTATTGTTTGGAACAGGAATAGTAGTTTTGGTAATACATTCATTTTTATTGCCGCTATTCTGCCCATAAAGGATAGTTGTAAATTTTTCCATGAGTTTATTTCCATTTGTATCTCTTTCATTACTTTGGTGTAATTGTCTTGAATAAGAGTACTGGTTTTTGCGGTAAGATAGATACCTAAATAGCGGACCTTCTTAACTACCTTGAAATTACATTTTTGTTCCAGATTTTGGACTTCTGTCTCTCTGTCATGTTCTTTACTAACATTTGAGTCTTTTCTTTATTTATTTTCAGGCCTGCTACTCGTCCATATTCCTGTAAAGAGTCCATCAAATTTTGAATTGTATCTATTGGATTTTCTAATATTATCATCAAGTCATCTGCAAATGCTTGTATTTTGAATTGGTGTTTCTTAATTTTAATTCCGGTGATTTCAGGATTCTTTCTAATGTTTCGCATCAAGACTTCCAATGTCAAAATAAATAAAGAGGGCATCCTTGTCTTGTACCTTTTGATATCTTTATTGTTTTCCTTAGGTCCCCATTGAGATTTACTTTCATACTTTGATATTGATATATTGCTGAGATGACTCGTCCAAATATTTCCCCAAAGTCCATTATTCTGAGTTGTTCATGTAGAAATGCCCAAGATACATTATCGAATGCTTTTTCTGCATCTAAAAAGATCCAAGCAGCAGGTTTGTCGACTTTCTGATCATAATATTCCAGAGAGTTAAGTGCAATTCTTATATTATGGCTGAGTTGTCTTCTAGGAAGAAAACCGTTTTGATCTTTATGTATAAAATTTGTTAAGACATGTTTCAGTCTATCTGCCATGATTGATGCAAAGATTTTGTAGTCAACGTTTAATAGTGAAATTGGTCTATAATTTTGTATTAACTCTGGATCTTTCCCTTCTTTTGGTATGAGTGTAACTGTTGCTTCTTGCCATGATTTTGGCATTATTCCTTGTTCCATTATTTCTGTTATAACTTCTTTTAGTGGTATATCCAAAATTCCTTCAAATTGTTTAAAAAATTCTGGTGTAAGACCATCTGGTCCCGCTGATTTTTCATTTTTCTGTTTTTTAATAGCTTCTGTTATTTCCATCATCGAGACTGGGTTATTTAATTTTTCTTTCTGTTCTGATGTTATTTTTGGAAGATCCTGGCTTTCTAAGTATTCTGCTATTTCGTTTCTTGCTGTTTGTTCCTTAGAACAGTGCTCCCCAACCTTTTTATCACCGTGGACCGGTAAATGCTTGATAATTTTTCCCTGGCCCGCTTGTTTTGATTTAATAAGATAAAAAATGTAAATGCCCCCCCCCGGCCGCTGACGCACATGCGTGCTAGTCGTTTCCCACTCTAGGGGGCGGTGCTCATCTCCGTACTCAAGCCGAAGAGCCAGTGTTGTGCGATGAGTCCTTGGCATAGCTGCAAGGAAACACTGTTTTTACTTCCTTGCATTTTCCCCCCCAGGGGCTACCCAGCCGCCGTGAGGTCTTGGGACCCTTTGCCCTTCCTTCACATGAGGCCTCCCTCCCTCCCTCCTTACTTTCTTTCTTTCCCTTTTCTTTCTCCCTCCCTCCCTCCCTCCCTCCCTCCCTTCTTTCTTTCTTTCTTTCTTTCTTTCTTTCTTTCTTTTCTTTCTCCCTCCCTCCCCTCTCCTTTCTTTCTTTTCTTTCTCTCTCTCTCTCCCTTCCTCCCTCTTTCTTTCTTTCCTCCCACTCTCCTTCCTTCCTTCCTTCCTTCCTTCCTTCCTCTCTCTCCCTTCTTTCTTTCTTTCTCTCCCTCCCTCTCCTTTCTTTTTTCTTTATTTCTCTCCCTCTCCCTCCCTCTCTTTCCTTCCTTCCTTCCCTCCTACTCTACCTCCTTCCTTCCCTTCTTTCTTTCCTTCCTTCCTCATTTTCTTTCTTTCTTTCTTTCTTTCTCCCTCCCTCCCTTCTCTTTCTTTCTTTCCCTTTTCTTCCCCCCCTCCCTCCCTTCTTTCTTTCTTTCTTTCTCCCTCCCTCCTTTCTTTCTTTCTTTCCCTTTTCCCCCCCCTGCCTCCCCCTCCTTCCCTTCTTTTTCTTTCTTTCTTTCTTTCTTTCTTTCTTTCTTTCTTTCTTTCTTTCTTTCTTTCTTTCTTTCTTTCTTTCTTTCTTTCTTTCTGGCGGGGCGGGGGCGATTGCGGGGGGTCACAGCGGCGGTGGCGATGGTGGGACGGGGCGATGGTGGGATTGCGGCGGCGGCGGCGGGGGGTCGCAGCGGCGGCGGGACGGGGGCGATTGCGGCGGCGGCGGTGACGATTGCGGGGGGGTCGCAGCGGCGGCGGCGGCGGGACGGGGGCGATTGCGGCGGTGGGTGGCGGCGACGATTGCGGGGGGGTTGCGGCGGCGGCGGCGGCGATTGCGGGAGGGGATTGCGGCGGCAGGGGGGGTCGCGGCGGCGGCGGGACGGGGGCGATTGCGGGGGGGGTCGTGGCGGCGGCGGCGGCGGCGGGGACGATTGCGGGGGGGGGGGTCGCGGCGGCGGGGCGGGGGGGATTGCGGGGGGGGATTGCGGCGGCAGGGGGTCGGGGCGGCAGCGGCGGGGCGGCGGCGATTGCGGGGGGCGGGGGGGGGGGTGGCGGCGATTGCGGGGGGGCGGCGGGGGGCGGTGACGATTGCGGGGGGGTCGCGGCGGCGGGGGGGCGATTGCGGGGGGGTGGCACGGCGGCGGCCCGGTGCCGATTTATCCACGGACCGGCACCGGTCCACGGACCGGGGGTTGGGGAACACTGCCTTAGAATATAGATTTTGAAAGAAGTCTTCAACTATTGTTTTCATCTTATCCATGGTGTTACAATTATTTCCATGTTTGTCTTTAAGACTTGTTATAGAATTCCTCTGTTTTTGTGTCCGTAATTTGTTTGCTAGCCACTTCCCAGGTTTATTTGCATATTCAAAATATTTTTGTCTGGCTATCTTGATTTTGAAGGCAACTTCTTGAGAGATCAATAAGTTATATTGATGTTGTAGTATCTTGATCTGATTTTGTAAACTTGTCTTTGTTGGGTTTTCTTGGAATTCCATTTCTATCTTCATCAATTCCTTTAAGATGTCTGTATATTTTTGTTTTCTTTTCCTATTTTTCTTTGTGTTGTAGCTTATAACCAGTCCTCGGAGGTAAGCTTTGCCTGTATCCCAAACTATGCTTGGACTTGTCCCTTTGTTTCTATTATTCTCATAGTATTCTTGAAGTTTCCTCTTGCACTGAGTTATAAACTCCTTGTCTTTTAGCAAAAAGTTATTGAATCTCCATCTTGTTATCTTAGGTTTGTTGAAAATTGTCCACAAAATTGGATTATGATCTGCAAATAATTTAGGCAGTATTTCAATGTCTTTTGTTTCTGTCAGTAAATCCACTGATGACCAACACATATCTATTCTGGAGAAGGAGTTATGACGGTGTGAGAAATAAGTATACATCTTCTTCTGTGGGTTTCTTCTCCTCCAGATATCATTTAGATTCCATTCTTGCACTAGTTGGAAAAATGAGTGTGGTAATTTCCCTTTCCTGTTATCTTTTCTAGGTTTCAGGCTGTTTTTATCTATCATTGGAGAGGGTACTCCATTGAAATCACCTATTATAAAGATTGAAGAGTACTCATATTCTGATAGAATTTCTCGTATATTTTTGAAGAAGATATTTTTTTCTTTATTGTCATTTGGTGCATAAATAGCACAGCATAGTGTTGGTTTCTTATTAATTTGAATTTCAATCAAGAGGAACCTTCCATCTTTATCAGACTTAATCAGACGTGGATTTAGATAAGGTTTAATATAAACAGCCAATCCTTTTTTCTTTTTCTTTTCATCTAGAGAATGGAATAAAATACCAAGTTTTTCCTGTGTTAAATACTTTGAATCACTAAGTTTAATATGTGTTTCTTGCAAACATGTTAAGTCCAATTTCAGTTTTTTGAGTTTTTGGAAAATTTGTCTTCGTTTTTCTGGGGTGTTCAATCCATTAACGTTACAGGAACGTAACGTTAACGTGGGGGGGGGCAAATATGGCCGGTTTTCAAATTTTGAGCGGCCCCCAGCCCCTTCTTCCCCACCACTCAAACTGTCATGCATCCCCACCAGCTGAACCCTCCACATACTGGATGCGGACATCAGCTTGCAGTTTTACGGTTTGCCTGCCTTCCCTCCCCACCTCCTTGCATGTTATAGAGATTTGTTCAAAGTCCGGCCTTGGTGTCCTGGTGGACAGCTCAAGGCCGGTGCCAACCCAGTGTGCCACAGCAGTGAAAAAAGCCAACTCAATGCTAGGGATCATTAGGAAGGGTATATAGAAATCAAGTCAGCAAGTGACATTTTTGCCTCTTTATAAATCTAAGGTGAGGCCCCATCTGGAGTAAGGATATTATGGAAATTGGATGAGTACCGAGGAGAGGAACCAGAATGATTAGGGGAGTGGAATACCTTCCTTACCATCTGAAGCCGCACCCTAACCCTATTTCCACTATTGATTGCTGCCCCAGCCCGTGGGGACACTCGGCCCCTCATGTGGGCCCCCAACCCCCGAAGGCTCCTGGATCCTGAACAGTTCTCGGAGGCCTTTGGGGAGCTTCCTGACAGTCTGGCTGACGATCCGGTGGAAGCCCTGGTGGAAGACTTTTTTGTGGGGGGCGGGGGGGGACTCTCGCGTGCTATTGTCTCTCTGCCTTCCTCCCCCCAGTCCTTAATAAAAGGCATTTTTAAGTCTGCGCCTTCAAACTCGCCCTCGCCCTCCCCTGCCCCCTCCCAAGGCTCAATTTAGAAGAGGAGGAGGAGAAGCCCCTTCCGCAACCCCCTCCCCCTTGGAAAATCCAAGGATGAGGATGATGACAGGCTATGGATGATGGTTCGGCCACTGACCATTTCCCTCCCTCGGAAAAGAAACAAGAAATAATGTTTGTTTGTTTGTTTGTTTGTTTATCTTCCCCCACCGCCCCTCCCGTCCTTTTGCACGAATCTCCTCCTAGTTTGGGGGGTGGGCAGATCTTTCCTTCCTGCAAACCGAGGGGGGGGAGGCCTGGTTCTTTTTTAATGGGGGGGGAATTGCCTCCTCTCTCTTCCTCCCCCCCCCCACCGTTCCCTGTCCCGGTTCGGCCTTTAAAAGCTTTTCCTTTTTCCTTTGCTGTATGTGCACACCATTAAGCCAGGCATGTCCAAACTTCGGCCCTCCTGATGTTTTGGACCACAACTCCCAGAATTCCAAGCCTTTATTTCCAATGACAAAGGACTGTGGGAGTTATCTGGGAGTTCAGTCATGGCTACTGGACTTCTTTTTTGAGAGATAGAAACGTTTCGCTGTTCATCCAAACAGCTTCATCGGTCTGAATACAGCTAGTGCAAGTGTCCTTCTTATAGTAAGCTTGACCTCTTGTCCCCTGATCTGATTGGCTCATAAGATGAACAATAGCCTGAATAGGCTCGTTAGGGAGACATTAGTGTCCATGGCCTTAAGGTAAACAATGGCTTTTTATGTGGGGGGTGGCCGGGGGGGGGGACTTCCGATGAAGCTGTTTGGATGAACAGCGAAACGTTTCTATCTCTCAAAAAAGAAGTCCAGTAGCCATGACTCAACTCCCAGATAAACGCACCTGGATGACTGAGAATCTTCACAGATGGACTGTGGGAGTTGTGGTCCAAAGCATTGGGAGGGCTGAAGTTTGGACATGCCTGCTAGGGATGCGCACGCCATTAAGCTTCACTGCGGGGGTTGTGGGGCGGGATTTACAACCATCACTTCCCCTTTAAAAAGGGGGACAACCCCATAGCGGCTCCTATGGCCTTTTCAGCCCTTTGTTTTGCACTCGGGTCACAGCAGGCTTGCAATCTGTAGGTGGAGGACATGGAGGGCGAGGATTCCCCAGAGAGCAGCCCAGGGGGAGGGAGATCCGGGAAAGGGAAAAGAGGGGTCATTTGGGGCGCTTCGGAGACGGCCGCTCTTATAAACATTTGGGGCCAGGCGGAGAGAAAGTACGCCTTGTCCTCCCGGAAAAGGAACTACGAGATCTATGAACGCGTAGCTTCAGAGCTAGGGAAATCAGGTTACAAGAGAACAGTGGAGGAATGTCGCTCCAAGACCAAACTTCTGCGGAAACTCTACAAAGCCGCCGCCCGCCAGGACGACGACACCCCCACCCCCATCACCCCGGGAGCCGCCGCCAGGTCCAAGTTCCTGTGGATGGAAGAAATGGACCAGATTTTTCGCCCCGAAGCTTCTTCCATCCGGCCCCTCCGAACCACAGGAAGCGAGGCAGCAACCGGACAAGGTACAGGGGTACCTTGTAGAAAGGAATTCATTCATTCCAAATGAAATTAGGTGAAGCAAATTTTCCTTTATAAAGATTTCCCATAGGAATGCATTGAAAAACGGAGTGATCCCATTTTTGTGTTGTACAGATTCACCCCATGGGTGATTCTATAAAGCAAATTTCCCCTCTCTCTGGTATTTTATATGTTGTACATTTTTTTGTTATACAAATCGTTTTTTGTACAAGGGTCCACTGTACGTCCAAAATGTGGTGAGTTGCGGGGGCGGGGATTTTGAATATTAAAGAAAAACAAAACCTTGCTAGTTTGCATTTCAGGACAATAGTCTGTAACACTCTAAAGCAGTACTTTTGCCTTCAGATTTATTTCCCGCTTTGTACTCTTCAAAAGCCGTTACTTGTTTAACTCAATATCATAATAATCACATAGCACTGATGCAAACTTATGTTTAAACGCTGGCCATAAATTCCCTTAGTTACTTCTCCGATGGCTTAGGGAACTGGGAATGTTTAGCCTTTCAAAAAAAAAAAGACTGAGAGGGGATATGATAACTATGTTTAAATATTTGAAAGGATGTCATATTGAAGAGGGGACAGGTTTGTTTTCCATGGCTTCAGAGACTAGAACTCTGGGCAATGGTTTCAAACTGCATGAAAGGGGATTCCATTTGAACATTAGGGAAGAACTTCATGATGGTTAGAGCTGTCCAGCAATGAAATATGCTGCCAAAAAGGGTGGTGGAGTCTCCTTCTTTGGATATTTTTAAGCAGAGGCTGGATGGCCATCTGTCAGGAATCTGTAATGGGGGATTCTTGCATGGCAGGGGGTTGGACTAGATGGCCCTTGAGGTCTCTTCCAACTCTAGGATTCTATGGAAGAAATGGGGGTGTAGTTAAACGAAAAAGTACATACGTACACACAGTTAAGTTTAATTTTAAACCTGTGGGGTTGTGGGTGGGATTTACAACCATCACTTCCCCCTTTAAAAAGACACAACCCAATAGTGTGTTCGTGGCATTTTCAGCACTTTGAAAAGTGCCTTTCATCCATTTTTTCTGTTCATGTAGAAGCGTCAGTGCTTTTATTTCTTTAACTGATTTCCAGGAAAAGCAGAAACACTGCATTTCTTTTCCCGTTGTAGTTGCAGACACAGATATGGACAGCGGCGAGGTGTTCAGTCATGAGTTTTACAAGGTGAAGGACTACGTGCCTAACTTGTCTGTGGCTTCTGACTCCTCCTTAGCAGGTATTAATTGGATTCGCTATGACTTGGATTCCACATTAGCATTTATGTCTGTTGATATCCCCTTGGCAACTGTCTGTCCAGTTTTGTGGGATTATTTTCAGCTTTTACAGCTTGAGGATGTGGATAGGCTCCTTTGGAGTGTGAGGCCGTCCACCTTCCGGCTCGACCCTTGCCCAGCCTGGCTAACTAGAGCTTCCCGTGCGAAACTGGCTGAGTGGACAGGGAGGGTGGTTAATTCCTCCTTGATGGAGGTGGTTCTCCCACCTGCTTTGAAGCTGGTGGTGGTTTGAGCCCTCCTGAAAAAGCCCTCCCTGGATCCCAGTATGTTAGATAATTGCCAGCCAGTTTCTAACATCGCATTCTTGGGCAAGCCGATTGAGCGGGTGGTGGCGTCTCAACTCCAGAGGGTTTTGGATGAAGCTGATTATCTAGATCCTTTCAATCAGGTTTCAGACCAGGCTATGGGACAGAAACCGCCTTGATGGATGACCTACACCGGGGACTAGACAGGGGGAGTGCGTCCCTGTTGGTCCTGCTGGACTTCTCAGCAGCTTTCAACACCATCGACCATGGTGTCCTTCTGGGCCGATTGGCTGAGTTGGGAGTTGGAGGCACTGTCTTGCAGTAGTTCCGCTCCTACTTAGAGGATCGGTCGCAGATGGTGGTGCTGGGGGATGCCTGTTTGGCATCCTGGCCCTTGAAGTGTGGGGTGCCACAGGGTTCTATTCTGTCCCCCATGCTATTTAACATTTACATGAAACCACTGGGAGAGGTCATCTGGGGATTTGGAGTGGGGTGCCATCAATATGCTGATGACACCCAGTTATATCTCTACTTTCCCCCAGATTCCAGGGGGGTGGTTGAAGTCCTGGAGCACTGTCTGGACTTGGTGGGAATCTGGATGAGGGCTAACAAGCTGAAATTAAATCCAGATAAGACAGAGGTTCTCCTGGTTCAGAAAGCTTCGATGCAGGTGCAGGAATATTGTCCTGCTCTGGATGGGGTTCCACTCCCTCATCTTGACAAAGCGCACGGAGAACTACACTTGCTGCAAGTGCAAGCTGGTTGCACTATTAGAAGAGAAGGTCCAGGAGCTAGAGGCCCGCATATCGAACCAGCAACATATTAAGGAGCTTGAGTGGTTCTTGGACAGAGCGGAGCAGACTATCCAGGTTCAAGAAGAGACAGGGCACACTTCTGAGGATGTAATCACTTCCCCAACTCAGGAGGTAGATGTGTGGAGGAATGTTACTCAAAGGAGTAGAAGGCCAAGGGATCACTCAGAGAGTCTCATATTGCACAATCAATTTGAAGCTCTTTCCCTCATCACACCTCATGAGGCACACACCGAGGAACAACTGGTTCCACCTGAGGATCTCTCCCTCATTACAATTGATGAGATACAGGATCAGGTACATGTGGAAGAACAGGCTGCAGGAGAGAAGCTCCTTCTGCTAGGGGATTCTATAGTTAGAAATACGGAGGGATGGATTTGCGATGAGCATGATAACCGTATGGTTACTTGCCTGCCAGGTGCAAAGGTTGCAGACATCACAAGAAATCTAGATAGCTTGTTAGAGAGAACCGGGAAGGAGCCAGTGGTCATGGTACATGTTGGTACCAATGATGTTGGGAAGGCCAAGCGGTCAGTCTTGGAAGCCAAAGTTCAGGTTGTTAGGAAGAAGATTGAAGTCCAGGACTTCCAAGGTAGCATTTTCAGAAGTGCTACCTGTTCCTCATGCAGGACCCACCAGGCAGGCAGAGCTCAGAAGCCTCAATGCGTGGATGAGGCGATGGTGTCAAGAGGAGGGCTTTAGATTTGTCAGGAACTGGAGGACATTTTGGGACAAGCCAAACCTGTTCAGGAGGGACGGGTTGCACTTGAATCATGATGGGACCAGATTGCTGGCACTCAACCTCAAAAAGGCAGCAGAGCAGCTTTTAAACTGATAACTGGGGGAAAGCCGACCGGAGCTGAGTGGCATCCGGTTCGGAACACCTCATCCACAGGGAATGAGGTTGGAAAGGGTAGAGAATCACATAGAGATGACATAGCAGGTATTAGTACTGGGAGAATAATGGATAGTGATAGTTTGTCTACCGAAAATAATAGCTGTGAGGGGAAAAGCACAAAGCAGCAGCTGTTGTTGCAGAACCCACTGTACAGGTGCTTCTACGCCAATGCTCGAAACCTTCGACCAAAAATGGGAGAACTTGAACATTTGGCAGCTAGGGATAACATTGATATAATAGCCATAACAGAAACCTGGTGGAATGTATATAAGCAGTGGGATACAGCAATCCCAGGCTATAAACTCTATAGAAGGGATAAAGAGGGGCGGGTTAGAGGGGGAGTGGCCAACTATGTTAAAGAAGGGGTAAAATCCAGCAGAATGGAGATTGACAGAGGGTCTGACTCCACCATAGAATCACTGTGGGTTAAACTACCAGGTCCAAGGAATGTTGTGATAGTTGGGGTATGCTATCGCCCTCCAGATCAAGAACTTGAGGGGGACCTTGAAATGAGGAGACAAATCATGGAGGTGTCTCAGAAGGATAGGATAGTGATCATGGGGGATTTCAATTATCCCCACATTGACTGGGCCAATGCGAGCTCCGGGCAAGAAAGAGAAACTGGGTTTCTCAACTTGCTGAATGACTGTGCCTTAGAGCAACTTGTAATGGAGCCCACCCAAGAACAGGCAACTCTGGATCTAATACTGTGCGATACTCAGGACCTGGTCAGGGATGTGAACGTCACTGAGCCTCTGGGGAAATGTGACCATGCTGCAATCTCCTTTGCCATGCATGTTGGAGGAAGAGTGTCAAGCAAATCAGACATAAAAACCCTTGATTTCCGAAGGGCAAACTTCCCTCAGATGAGGAAACTAGTTAGAAAAAAATTGAAGGGGAAGGTTGGAAGAATCCAATCTCTTCAGAGTGCATGGAACCTGTTTAAAACAACGGTAACAGAAGCCCAGCACAAGTGCATACCACAAAGAAAGAAGAGCTCATTTAAGTCCAAGAGGACACCGGCATGGTTAACGAGTGGAGTTAGAGAGGCTCTAAAGTGCAAGGAGAGGTCTTTCTGTAAATAGAAATCCTCCCCAAATGAGGAAAATAAAAAAGGAACACAAACTCTGGCAAAAGAAATGTAAGAAGATGATAAGAGAGGCAAAGAAAGATTTTGAGGAACGCATGGCTAGCAATATAAAGGGTAATAATAAAAGCTTCTTTAAATATGTTAGAAGTAGAGAAACTGCCAGAAAACCAGTTGGCCCTCTGGATGGTGAGGGAGGAAAGGGGGAGATTAAGGAGGACTTGGAACTTGCAGAGAAATTAAATGAGTTCTTTGCATCTGTCTTCACTACAGAAGACCTTGAGCAGATTCCGCTGCCTGAACGGCCCCTCTTGACTAAAGAATTAAATCAAATTCAGGTTAAAAGAGAGGATGTTTTAGGACTAATTGATAAATTGAAGATTAACAAGTCCCCGGGCCCAGATGGCATCCACCCAAGGGTTATTAGGGAACTGAGAAATGAAATTGCAGATCTCTTAACGGTTATATGCAACTTGTCTCTTTAAAACGGCCACAGTGCCGGGGGACTGGAGGATAGCAGATGTCACACCAATTTTTAAAAAAGGAAGGAGGGGGGACCCGGGAAACTACAGGCCAGTTAGCCTTACATCTGTCCCAGGGAAGATGGTGGAAAGCCTCATCCAAGAGAAAATCTTAAAACACATAAAAGAACAAACCTTGCTGAGAGAAAATCAGCATGGCTTCTGTAAGGGTAAATCTTGTCTTACAAACCTTTTAGAATTTTTTGAAAAGGTCAACAGGCACGTGGATTTGTGTGAATCGGTGGATATAGTCTATCTGGATTTTCAAAAGGCTTTTGACACAGTCCCTCACCAAAGGCTGCTGAGAAAATTGCACAGTCAGGGGATAAGAGGGCAGGTTCTCTTACGGATTGAGAACTAATTGAGATCCAGGAAACAAAGAGTAGGTGTCAATGGGAAATTTTCACAATGGAGAGAGGTGAAAAGCGGTGTGCCCCAGGGCTCTGTCCTGGGACCGGTGCTTTTCAATCTGTTCATAAATGGCCTGGAGACAGGGATAAGCAGTGAGGTAGCCAAGTTTGCAGATGACACAAAACTTTTCCGTGTGGTAAAAACCAGAGAAGATTGTGAAGAGCTCCAGAAGGATCTCTCCAAACTGGGGGAATGGGCTACGAAATGGCAAATGCATTTTAATGTTGCCAAATGTAAAGTAATGCATATTGGGGCAAAAAATCAACACTTTATCTATCAACTCATGGGCTCTGAGTTATCTGTGACAGATCAGGAAAGAGATCTTGGTGTGTTGGTGGACAGCTCCATGAAGGTGTCTCCCCAATGTGTGGCAGCGGTGAAGAAGGCCAATTCCATGCTAGGGATTATCAAAAAGGGGATTGAAAATAAAACAGCCAACATAATAATGCCATTATACAAAACAATAGTAAGGCCGCACCTGGAGTATTGTTTACAATTCTGGTCACCGCATCTCAAGAAATACATAGTGGAACTGGAAAAGGTGAAGAAGAGAGCGACTAAAATGATTACTGGGCTGAGGGATCTCCCTTATGAGGAAAGGCTAAAACATTTGGGGCTCTTTAGTCTGGAAAAAAGGTGCTTGAGGGGGGATATGATTGAGACATACAAAATAATGCAGGGTATGAGTAAAGTGGATAGAGGGAAGCTCTTCTCCCTCTCACAAAATACCAGAACTAGGGGACATCCACTCAAATTGAAGGCTGGGAGAGTAAGAACAGACAAAAGAAAATATTTTTTCACCCAGCGCGTTGTTAGTCTATGGAACTCCCTGCCACAGGATGTGGTGATGGCATCTGGCCTCGATGCCTACAAAAGGGGATTGGACAGATTCCTGGAGGAAAAATCCATCACAGGTTACAAACCATGATGGAGATGTGTAATCTCCAGGATTAAAACCAGGGTACTTCAAGGGCCAGATGCAGGGGAGTGGTATCAGGAGACAGATATCTAGTCTCATGCGCTCCCAAACGCATCTGGTGGGGCCACTGTGAGATCCAGGAAGCTGGACTAGATGGGCCATTGGCCTGATCCAGCATGGCTCTTCTTATGTTCTTATGTTAATGCCGAGGGAATTGAGTCCATTCAGGCAGCTGGAGGCCTGCGTTTCATTAGGAAGCAGGAGGGATTGGGGGAGGGGGGGTTGGAGGAAGCCAAGAAGACCTTTTTCAACACAGGAGGAGGGGAATTCACAGACAGACGCTGGGAGGAAGGTCACAGGAAGATAAGAACTAGGGAACCTTATTATTATTATGTTCATGGATATTGTAAACTGCTGAGAGTTCCCATTTGAGGAAAATTGGTATATAAACAAACAAACAAACAAACAAACCAGGCAGAGGGCTTGCAGCTGCACAAGCGATCCCGACCTCTCTCCTCTTAACCACCAGCAAAGGGAAGAGCAGCAGGAGCAGCAAGCTCAGCCTGGGGACCTTACACAGAGGACCCGGGATCCACCAGCAAACCAATGGGATGGAGTGAAACTGGGGGCGCCCAGGATGCGGAGAGTGGGGAGTGGGCAGGAGCCATGGCCACGGCGGTTGCTGGGTGGGTGGCGAGGGCTGCAGTGTTGGGGTGTCTTACCCACCTAATGTGGGATAGATAGTGCCACTGTTAGATGGATTTGTATTTGGTTGCCAGATCGCACCCAAAGGGTGATCATAAATGGCTTCTCTTCAGCTTGGAGAGACGTGACCAGTGGGGTGCCCCAGGGCTCTGTTCTGGGTCCGGTGCTATTCAATTTATTTATTTATTTATTTATTTATTTATTTATTTATTTATTTAATACAACTTATATGCTGCCCACTGCCCATGACCTACAAGCCACTCCTTTCACCTCCTTGAGGGATGGCTCTTTCAGGAGGGCTCCCTGGCTCAATCTTAATTGCCGTGTAGGTTCGTATGAAAGGAAGCGGTCCTAAACAAGCACTTTGAATTGGGCTCAGGCAACCACTGGTAACCAATGCAGGTGGTGACGCAGAATCAATGAGATGTGATCCATGGCAGCCCCACCACTCACCAGCCAGGCTGCATGATTTTGAATCCATGGCAGTCATCATCAATAGGGGATGGATGTTACCAGTGTAGACTGGCAGTCCAACTCAGCTAAGAATGCAAGGTCTAGCAAATCCCTTCCTGCCCTTGCCGACAATTCTGCTGGATTTTACCCACTTTCTGGCATGGATGGCCCCTCCCCCTCCAACCCGCCCCTCTCTATCCCTTCTATAGAGTTTATCCCCTGGGATTCCTGTGTCCCACTCCCCCCATCCCACCAGGTTTCTCTTAGGGCTGTTAGGTCAATGTGATCCCTGGCTCTTTCCCTCTGCCCCCCCACCACCACCACTGACCACCGCTGCCTGACTCTTGGGGCTGGGCTCCCTGACGCGGTGGGGCAGCTCCGGAGGAGGTTCGAGTCCCGGGTGGCGCCGCACCGCTCAGCGGAGGGAGCTCCGGCGGTTCAAGCCCAGCTCCTGCCCCCCCCCCACAGAAGGAGGAGGAGGAGGAGGAGGAGAAGGAGAGCCTCCCTTCGAGAGCCGGTCCAAGAAGAAGAAAAGAAAAAGGGCAGCGACGGAACAAGAGAGAAATCCGGCCCAAAAGGGGGGGGGGGAGGAAAGGAAACAGGCCAGCCGCGTGGCCCGGGACTTGCACAACACTGGCTCTTCGGCTTGAACAACGGAGGCGAGCAGAAGGGGGTGGGAGGGCAGCGAGTCCCGCTTCCTAGAGTGGCAGGAAGCGAACGTCTCCCAGGGAGGGAGGGGGAGCCTTCTCTCCAAAAAGAAGACTCTCCTCTGTGGTTGCTGGAAAGGGGAGGAAAAGAGAGATCCCCCCCCCAGAATAAGGAGGAAGAGGAGAAGGTGCGTTGTGCAATTGGGGGGGGGGGGTTTGCAATGCTATTGGGGGGAGGGGATACAGATGGGGGAGGAGAAGGGGGGTTAGAGATGGGGGGGAGATAGAGGCTGGTGGGGAGGGAGGGGTTAATAGAAAAGGCTGTTGCTGAACCCCCCCCCCCCGCCTTTGGGTCTGGATGCAGAAGGAGGACTACATTTGCCCCCCTCAATCTCCTCCTCCCCCTCCTTCACTCCCCCCCCCCCCGCAAGGCCGAACCGGGACAGGGGACGGTGGGGGGTGGAGGAGGTAATCCCCCCCCATAAAAAAAACAACCAGCCCCCCTCCCCACTGACTGTTTGCAGGAAGGAGGGGAAAAGATCTGCCCCCCCCCAAAAAAACAGAAGGAGGTTCGTGCAAAAGGACGGGAGGGGCGGTGGGGGGGGGAGAGATGCAGATATGGGGAGGGGGGTCGGAGGAGAGGGGGGCACTGGGGATGAGAAGGGGTTAATGGAGAGGAAGAGGAGGAAGAGGGGGTCAGGCGAATCAAATGGGGGCTGTTAGGAAGGAAGGAGCCCCCCCACAAACACATCTTGGGCTCCGGGGGCAAAAAGAGTTCCCGCCCCCTCTAAGGACCCCCCCTCGCCAACCTCCCCCTCCTCCTTGCCTTTTCTCTCTCTCCCCCCCACCCCCCAATTTTAATTTGGATTTGGGGGCCCGATCCATTGTGGGGGGGGGGAGAGAAAAGGCAGCGAGTGCCGACTTCCTAGAATAAGAAGGGGAAACGATTGTGGGCTCCTGTAAGAGTTGGTTGGGGGCTCCCCACAGACTCCCCCCCCCCAGCCCTTGGGAAGAGGCAACACCAGCTCCACCTGGCCAGAGGAATTTTCCCTTGTTCCCCCCCTCCCCACCTCCCTTGATACATACTTGCCACCATCTTTGCTGCTTTTTTATATCATTTTATTTATTTATTTATTTATTTATTTATTTATTTTACGGCTTATATACCGCGTTGTCTTCCCGAAGGAACTCCGGGCAGTTATTGTTTCATTTTGTTTCTTGTGAACCACCCGGAGTTCCTTTGGAAGACGGGCGGTATAGAAATACAAATACAAATGAATAAAATAATTAATGGTGGGCCATAAAATGACAAATAAGAGAAAACAAACGAGAGAAAGTACTTTTTCCACCCAGAGGATCACTGGTCTGTGGAACTCCCTGCCAGAAGAAGAGGTGACAGCTGTCAGCCTTGACAGCTTTAAGAAAGGACTGGACAAGTTCATGGAG
Source organism: Phrynocephalus guinanensis (assembly GCA_037367245.1). Classification (NCBI taxonomy): domain Eukaryota; kingdom Metazoa; phylum Chordata; class Lepidosauria; order Squamata; family Agamidae; genus Phrynocephalus; species Phrynocephalus guinanensis. Next base: position 1,267,717 of record CM074744.1, read on the forward strand.
AACAAGGGTCTCTATGGCTATCATGATGGATGCTGAAGGACAACCTCCCAGGTTGGAGAGAGAGGCAGGAGATCTCTCAATGCCATTTGTGGGGGATCGTAAGCAGGTGAAGACATCTGCTTGGGAATACACTGAAGCAAATGGTGAGCTGCTGTGTGAGACAGAATGCTGGGCTAGATGGGCTGTGGCCTGTTCCAGCAAGGCTGTTCTTCTCTTCTTAATACATGAAAACATTTATATAGTATTTTTATGCCTCCTAGATATGCGAGGGCCCAGGCAAGTCCAAACTTCGGCCCTCCTGATGTGTTGGACCACAACTCCAAGAATTCTCAGCTTAGGTTTCCTACGCAAAAAGGTGGGGGGGGGAATATGATAGCTATGTTTAAGTAGTTGAAAGGATGTCATATTGAAGAGGGACGGGTTTTTGTTTTCCATGGCTTCAGAGACTAGGACTCGGGGCAATGGTATCAAACAACAGGAAAATGGATTCCATTTGAACATTAGGAAGAACTTCATGACAGAGCTGTTTGGCAGTGGAATAATCTGCTGCCCCAAAGGAGGGTGGTGGAGTCTCCTTCTTTGGAGGGTTTTTCAGCATATGCTGGCTGGCCAGCTGTCGAAAATATTGTGATGGGGTTCCAGCATGGCGGGGGAGGGGTTGGACTGGATGGCCCTTGAGGTCACTTCCAACTCTTATGATTCTATGACTGTGGGAATTGCAGTCCAAAAACATATGGCGGACCGAAGTTTGGAAACTCCTGCGTGAGGCCCAAACTCCTAAGCAGAGTTGAGCCACCCTTGGTCTCTTTTAAGGAGAAAAGCAGGGTAGCAATATTTGAAACAAATAGTTTGGGGGATTAAACTTCAGGGGGCTGTGGAACAATTTGCATCCGTTTCTTATCCTGAACCTCACAAGACTTTTCCCACCATGGAAGAGAACCATTTCCTCACAGGTTGTCACAGGAGGAGTGGGATAAATCCCCTGGTTTTACTCAGGATATTCACTGGTGCCACAATGGGCCTCCTCACTGTGGCAGGTGGAGATGGGTCCACCCTGGAGCTGTGTCTCATTCTCCTGCCTCCTCCATGACAGGGCATTTGGTTTGTTACTTAATTTGAAATTCTGGGGGGGGGGGTTGTATTTGCTTATATTTTGCAGGTAAGATTCTGTAGAGAAGAAATCAAACAGGAGGACACCAAGCGCCAGAGGAAGAGGTTGAATATTCAGATGCAAAAGAGGGTGTTGAGAATCAAACCAGAAGGAAGGAAGCTTAGAAGGAAAACAAATAGATGTAAAGATGAACAAATCTATTCCTTGTCAGGAGGAAGACCAAGCGGTTCCGAAAACATCCAAAGGAGAGGAAAGGAATGAGCATGCCAAGTGGGGGAAATCTTTTGCTAGCACCTCAACAATGTGTTCCCATAGGAAAATCCAACAAGGGGAGAAGCCATTTGAATGCCTGGAGTGTGGAAAGAAGTTCAGTCATTCTGGAATCCTTGCTAGGCATCACAGGATCCACACGGGCGAGAAGCCGTTTGAATGTCTGGATTGTGGAAAGAGGTTCAGTCATTCTGGAACCCTTGCTAGGCATCATAGGATCCACACAGGTGAGAAGCCGTTTCAATGTATGGAGTGTGGAAAGAGGTTCAGTCAAGCTGGAAACCTTGCTAGCCATCACAGAATCCACACAGGCGAGAAGCCATTTGAATGTCTGGAGCGTGGAAAGAGGTTCAGTCAAGCTGGAAACCTTGCTAGCCATCACAGAATCCACACAGGCGAGAAGCCATTTGAATGTCTGGAGTGTGGAAAGAGGTTCAGTGATTCTGGAAGCTTTGCTAAGCATCACAGAATCCACACAGGCGAGAAGTCATTTAAATGTATGGAGTGTGGAAAGAGGTTCACTGATTCTGGAGGCCTTGCTAGGCATCACAGAATCCACACAGGCGAGAAGCCATTTGAATGTCTGGAGTGTGGAAAGAGGTTCAGTGATTCTGGAAGCTTTGCTAAGCATCACAGAGTCCACACAGGCGAGAAGTCATTTAAATGTATGGAGTGTGGAAAGAGGTTCAGTGATTCTGGAAGCCTTGCTAGCCATCACAGAATGCACACAGGCGAGAAGCCTTTTGAATGTCTGGAGTGTGGAAAAAGGTTCAGTAATTCTGGAAGCTTTGCTAAGCATCACAGAGTCCACACAGGCGAGAAGTCATTTAAATGTATGGAGTGTGGAAAGAGGTTCACTGATTCTGGAGGCCTTGCTAAGCATCACAGAATCCACACAGGCGAGAAGCCTTTTGAATGTCTGGAGTGTGGAAAGAGGTTCAGTCAAGCTGGGAACCTTGCTAGCCATCACAGGACCCACACAGGCGAGAAGCCGTTTGAGTGTCTGGAGTGTGGAAAGAGGTTTATTCATTCTGGAATCCTTGCTAGTCATCACAGAATCCACACAGGCGAGAAGCCGTTTGAATGTCTGGAGTGTGGAAAGAGGTTCAGTCAAGCTGGACACCTTGCTAGCCATCACAGGACCCACAGAGGCGAGAAGCCATTTGAATGTCTGGAGCGTGGAAAGAGGTTCAGTCAAGCTGGAAACCTTGCTAGACATCACAGAATCCACACAGGCGAGAAGCCTTTTGAATGTCTGAAGTGTGGAAAGAGGTTCAGTCAAGCTGGGAACCTTGCTAGTCATCACAGAATCCACCCAGGCAAGAAGCCGTTTGAATGTATGGAGTGTGGAATGAGGTTCAGTCAAGCTGGAAACCTTGCTAGTCATCACAGAATGCACACTGACGAGAAGCCTTTTGAATGTCTGGAGTGTGGAAAGAGGTTCAGTCAAGCTGGAAACCTTGCTAGGCATCACAGAATGCACACAGACGAGAATCCTTTTGAATGTCTGGAGTGTGGAAAGAGGTTCAGTCAAGCTGGAAACCTTGCTAGGCATCACAGTACTCACATGGATGAAAAGCCATTGGGATGTTAGAATTGAGAAGCCTATTTCTGTCATTCTGGTTGCCCGTTGTGTCCTGAATAAGGTTCAAGGTACACATTTTGACTTCCAAAACCCCCCACAGCTTGGGACCTGAGTACCTGACAGAGCAGATCTTCCAGAGGTCAACTGAGGCTCTCCCTTCTCTCTCTCCCAAAATACCAGAACTAGGGGACATACACTCAAATTGAGGGCTGGGAGAGTAAGAACTGACAAAAGAAAATATTTTTTCACCCAGCACGTTGTAAGTCTATGGAACTCCCTGCCACAGGATGTGGTGATGTCATCAGGCCTGGATGCCTTCAAAAGGGGATTGGACAGATTCCTGGAGGAAAAGTCCATCACAGGTTACAAACCATGATGGAGAAACCAGGGTACTTCAAGGGCCAGATGCGGGGGAGTGGTATCAGGAGACAGATATCTAGTCTCATGCGCTCCCAAACGCATCTGGTGGGGCCGCTGTGAGATACAGGAAGCTGGACTGGATGGGCCTTTGGCCTGATCCAGCATGGCTCTTCTTATGTTCTTATGAGGCCCAGCACACCAAAATATCTCAGGAGCTCTCACTTTGGGTGTCCACTCCCAGGGAGGTCCAGAAATTGATTACTCGAAACCGGACCATCTCTGAGACTGCCCCTACACTTTGGAACAAACTGCTAAGTGAGATGTTTCAGAGAGGGTGGCCGTGTTTTTCAGGCAAAAAATCTAAGAAACAGAATACAAAACAAAACAAGACACAAAACATGTAGCACCTTAAAGACTAACTTTCATATTTTAATGTAACTTTTTGTGGACACGTCCACTTCTTCAGACATACAGCAGAAGATCTTACAGTAAATAATGTCATGTATAATGATATAATTTGGTACAGCTTACATATGCTGATGTAACCCAATGTAACATCCGATGCTGCAATATATTCTGTGATGGCTGGAAGAGTTGTATACAAGGGAGATGTTACAAGTGAGGTCTATCTGCTGGAAGTCAGATCACTTTACTCTGTCTGTTGCCATGTTAAACTCTCTTGCTGATGTAATTCTGTGTTGCATCCTTCGTGTATATTGCAACTGAATTTCTAGTACACTGCCATGTGATTTTTACGTATACTCTCTTTGTGTGTGTGTGTGTGCGTGTCTGCACGCAATATATATTTAAGTTCTGTTCTGGATGCGAGAAGCCATTTGAATGTCTGGAGTGTGGAAAGAGGTTCAGTGATTCTAGAAACCTTGCCAGCCATCACAGAACACAAGAACATAAGAAGAGCCCTGCTGGATCAGGCCCAAAGACCCATCTGGTCCAGCTTCCTGTATCTCACAGTGGCCCCACCAGATGCATCTGGGAGCGCACGAGGCTAGATATCTGTCTCCTGATTCCACTCCCCTGCATCTGGCCCTTGAAGTACCCTTGTTTTAAGCCTGGAGATTACACACATCTCCATCATGGTTAGTAACACATGACGCGGGGCAAGATGGCGGGTGGCAGCGGTAGCCTCTTGCTGCAGCACTGCACGTTTTCTTTTCTCTTAGTTTCTTCGTTCTTTTGTTATTTTATTTTCCTTTCTTTATTGGCCCCGCACTCTCGCCGTGGTTTGAGTGACCCGGGGAGTCTTTCCCTCCCCCTCCTCCACCTACCCGTTTTCCTACCGGAGGTTGCGATCTGCCGATGCCTGGCCCGGGCGCCAGCTTCTTCCTCCGCCGAGGTCCCGGCGTCTCGGCAGCCCTCCGGATCGCTTGCTGTGGGCCTTGGGGGCAGATGCTGCTGACCGGCTGACCAGCCATCAGGTCAAACCCCGGTGGACCTCCGTGGACCTCCTGTGGACTCCTCGTGGACTCTGTGGACCCCCTCTGCTGGCAGGAGTGGTCGGCTTTCGAAAGATCGAGGTGGCAACCCGAGCTTGGAGGCCACGACTGAGGACGTTGCAAAAGGAGCCCATTTGACTCTGAGGCTCACCGTTTGTCCTCTATTTTTTTTATTTTTATTCCTTTATGTTATCCTATTGTTTTATTGTTTTTCATTATTTTCTTTTTATTTTATATTAGTTGCAAATTGTGTAAACTGTGTATCTGTATTCATTTTGTATCTCTTGTTCTTTTGTAGTTTTTTTCCTTTCGGTTGCCATGTCGGCAGGGACTACAATTTCAGTGGTGTCTGGCCGTGGGAGGTACGCTCAGAGCGGGGGGATTAGTCAGGTAAGAAGAACTCGGGTCAGGCAGTTGATGCCAGTCCCCCGTTCCGATCCCCCTGCTCACCGCCACGTAACTGGGAGCCACTCTGCCAGTGCCTCCAGCCTGTCCTGCCTCCTCATTAATGCCAGGTTGGTTCACAATAAGATCCCAATCATCTACGATGTTATCATGGATGAGAGAGCCGACCTGGCATGTATCACCGAGACCATGGGTGGGCACAGAGGGAGGGGCTTCTCTCTCCCTGTTGTGCCCCCCCGGGTTTCGGGTCCAGTGGGCATGCAGGTCGTGGGGTCGGGGGGGGGACCATCGTTTACAGGGAATCTCTTAATATTAACAGATCTGCGGCATTGGTGTGTCCCAGTTTAGAATGTCTTCACTTATTGGTGACTCAGCAAGATAATTTTGGTATTGTGCTGGTGTACCGTGCTCCCCACAACCCAGCACAATCCTTTCCAAAGATCTCGGAGTTCGTCTCGGCTGCCCTGTTGAAGTCCCCCCGCCTTTGGTGGTTGGGGACTTCAACGTGCATGCCGAGGAGGAACTTTCTGAAGCTGCTCTGGAATTCATGGAATCCATGACTTCCATGAATCTATCTCAGCATGTTGTTTGCCCCACCCATAGAGCAGGCCATACCCTGGACCTGGTTTTTACCTTCACATCATCAGATTCCTATCTGAGGATTGAGGGGTATCTTACCCCTACCTGTGTCATGGTCAGATCATCATATGCTAAAATTTTCACTGTCGATCGCCGCCCCGCCCCGCAGGGAATGACAGCCCCTTGTTTGGGCCCGCCCCGAAGGCTCCTGGACCCTGCACGGTTCATGGAGGCCTTCAGGGAGCTCACTGGCAGTCTGGCTGACAATCCGGTTGAAGCCCTGGTGGATAGGTGGTATGTGGGTGCCCAAGCGCTTCCTCTGTTATGGAGCTTGCTCCTTGCCGTGGTTCACGGCCGAGCTGCAGGTGATGAAACAAGAACGTAGGAAGCTTGAGTGCAGCTGGAGAACGGACCGGACAGCAGCGAATAAGGCTGTGCTTAAGCAGCTGACCAGCCGTTATGTTTATGCGATCAGGGACACTAGAACATCTCACGCCTCCCTGAGAATTGGTGAGGCTTCGAACCGCCAGGTGGAGTTGTTCTGGGTGGTTCGGGACCTCTCCAATCCTGGTCAGCCCAGGCCTCCTCCTAGTGAGTTCACTAGTGAGCAATTTGCAGCCTATTTTAGATCTAAAATTGAGGCCATCCGCACTGATCTGGACTCCCGTTCCCCTTAAACCCTCCTTTCTTATCCCTGGAGCCTCACCTGCTCAGTCTCCTTGCCTGGTCAAGTTTGGGCATGTGTTATCAGCGGAGACCTCCAGGGCTATGGCATATTGCCAGCCGGCGGCTTCCCCTTTCAACCCTTGCCCAGCTTGGCTCATTAAATTGGCCAGAGGGAGCATGCCGGAATAGGCTTTTCCCCTCTTTCCTCGCTCCTTGGTGCCTCTTGCCTGAGGGCTTTCACCCTCTTTTTTGTTTACATTGCTGTTTTTAACTAGTTGTAAACCGCCCAAAGTTCCTTCTGGAAGATGGGCGGTATGAAAATGTAACAAATAAATAAACGCCATGCACACACACGTACACATGCATACACACATGTGCGTGCATGCGCGCGCGCGCACACACACACACACACACACACAAAAACGAGAGTCAGATATTAGATAGTGAAATATATGTATTAGATATTAGACAGGATGTATGAATCAAGTTCTATATGTGCTTAATTGACTTAACGATGGACTCTGTAAAAAGTGCAACGTCACAGTGGCTCAGTATATGTATCTTTTTCTAATGGAGTACAGGTGTAAAGAATAAGCATAATGAGTTTTGGATGATGCAAGAGGTTGCAATAGCTATGTTGTAATGTAATTCATGACTGGACAGACATGGGCATAAAGATGTTCTGTAAATCACTGTTAGTTGGGCCTTCTGTGAGTAAACTGTTCTGCTTATATACCACCCCACGCCACTTCAAGTAGTTTCTGGGCGGTTTACAGTTTTTTAAAAAATGACAGTATGCAGCCTACACATTGCCCCCACCCTAGCAAGCTGGGCCCTCATTTTACCAACCTCGGAAGGATGGAAGGCTGAGTCAACCATGAGCTACCTGGGATTGAACCCCAGGTCGCGAGTACAGTTTTAGCTGCAGTACAGGCATTTAAGCACTGTGCCATGACGCTCCTAGCGCTAGGCCCTGGGGGATACTTGCTGGATACGGGTTCTTGCTCCAGCAAGGCACACTTGACTCGGAGGTGGGGGGTGGGAGGCCCCTATAGTGTGTATCGGGTGTTGGAGAGCTTTAGTGGGAAAGCATCTCAGGATGACTTTCTGGGAGTATGAGGTCCCGAGAAGCAAACTGGTTTCAGGTCTCATCCGTGGGGCTAATAATTTCACACTTGGTTCTATCCATAATTAGCCCGATTTTATCCGCAGATGCTTCTACAGCTAAAATGTCACTGGAAATTATGCTGGCATTACCTCCAAGAGTGATGTCATCGATATCCTAATATTAACTCCAATTTTAGAGAGTCCAGTGACTGTTGAATAGCAAGGCAAAAATAGAACAGGCCCAGGGGATCACCCTGTTGAGCCCCCTCAGCTGACATTAATGAAAACTCGCCATGTTGGAGAACAGATGGCTCCTCAAGAGAGGAGATTGCAGATGGAAGTATTTATTTATTTATTTGGCTGCCCTCGGGGTCTCTCTCTCTCTCTCTCTCTCTCTCCCCCTCCCTCCAAGGGCAGACCCATAAGAAGCCACTGACACCCCCCTTGCAAGGCCTCCAGCCTCTTCCAGTCATCAGTCACAACACCTGATTTGAGGGGAAGATTATATATTTAGTCTAGGACCTCAGCAATTTCATCTTTACGTTCCTTGAGAACTCATGGATAGATGCCATCTGGTCCTGGTGATTGGTTAGCATTTATTTTAACAGGAAATGCAAGGACCCCCTCCCTGGTTATTTCTATCTGGCTTAATTCTTCCGTTTCCTTCCCTACAAAGACAGGCTCTCTTTGGGGCATGTGGTCTCTGTCTTCTTCAGTGAATACTGAAGCAAAGAATTCATTGAGTCTCTCAGCAATCTCTGTTTCCTCTTTAATAGTCCCTTGCCTTCCATTGTCTTCTAATGTTCCAAAGGCCTTCCTAGTTGGGTTCTTACTTCTAATGTGCCTAAAGAACTCCTTGTTATTACTTTGAGAATTTTAGCTACATGCTCCTCCAAGTCATACTTTGCTTTCCTGATTGTTGCCTTGCATTTGTTCTGTCGGAATTTATGTTTCCGTCTCTTGTCCTCATTTGGACAAGCCTTCTGACCAAAGGTCGCCTTTGTAGGAAAGCCAGAGACAAGGAGGAGAAGCCAGGCATTTTGTGCTGGGACGGGAGATGGTTACCAACTTACCAACCATCTCAGGATATATAGTCCTCTTTTAGGTTGTCTCCTGGGATTTAGGGGCACAAACGTCCCCTTGGGGTAAAATGGTTACAAACTCAATATTTGAATCAGAGAAAAGACATCAGAGATGGAGCAGTCCTCACCTCTAGTGGGAGGGAGTTGCAGAGTCTGTGCGCAGCAGCTGAGAAGGCCCTTCAATGAGTTTCTACAAGACATACCTGAGAGGAGGGGGGCAGTAGTGCCTGCCACATGTTTTGTTTATTTTATTTTGTTTTGTATATCTGATTTTGCCCAGTATCTACCAGGTGTCCAAATCTGTAATCAATTACCTCAGAGGATCAGTCCTTGGCTCAGAGCCTATCACCCAATTTAAAATTTTACATTTTAACATACACATACATAATATGAAATCTTAACATAGTTCAGCTGGGGATCACCTTGTGGGGTGCCTCAGGGGTCATAGAATCATAGAGTTGGAAGAGACCTCAAGGGCTATCTAGTCAACCCCCTGCCATGCAGGAACCCCATCACAAATTTTTCCCACAGATGGCCATCCAGCCTCTGCTTAAAAACCTCCAAAGAAGGAGACTCCACCACCCTCCGTGGCAGCATATTCCACTGCCGAACAGCTCTAACTGTCATGAGGTTCTTCTGAATGTTAAATTGGAATCTCTTTTCCTGTAGTTTGAAACCATTGCCCTGAGTCCTACTCCCTAAAGCCATGGAAAACAAACCTGTTCCCTCTTCAATATGACATCCTTTCAAATCTATCTTATCCCCTCTCAGTCTTCTTTTAGAGAGGCTAAACATTCCCAGTTCCCTAAGCCATTCCTCATATGACATTTTCTTCAGACGCTCAACCATCCTGGTCGCTCTATTCTGCAACCGATCGAGGTTGTCAACATCCTTTTTAAATTGAGGTGCACAGAACTGGACACAGGATTCCAGGTGGGGTCTGACCAGAGCAGAATAGAGTGGTACTATCACTTCCCTTGATCTAGACACTATGGTTCTGTTGATGCATCCAAGAATTGCATTGGCTTTCCTGGCCGCTGCATCACACTGCTGACTCATGTTCAATTTGTGGTCCACCAAGACTCCCAGATCCCTTTCACAGGTACTATTTTCCAGTCAAGTATCCCCCATCCTATATCTGTGCAATTCATTCTTTTTACCTAGATGTAGCACCCTACATTTCCCTCTGTTGAAATCCATTCCGTTAGCTTTGGCCCAGCACTCTAATCTGTCAAGGTCTTTTTGAGTTTTCATCGTATCCTCTAGGGAATTAGCTACCCCTCCCAATTTGGTATCATCTGCACATTTAATTAGCATACTTTCTATTCCTTCCTCCAAGTCATTAATATAGATATTGAACAGCACTGGACCCAGAACAGAACCCTGGGGCACCCCACTGGTCACGTCTCTCCAAGCTGAAGAGAGGCCATTTATGGTCATCCTTTGGGTGCAATCAGTCAACCAATTACAAATCCCCCTGACAGTAGCACTATTTATCCCAATTTCTACTAACGTCTTAGCAAGAATACTAATGGGGAACCTTACTGAAGGCCTTACTAAAGTCCAGATAAACAATATCCACAGCATTCCCCTCATCCACTAGGCTTGTAATTCTATCAAAGAAAGAGGATCAAATTAGTGTAGGTATATTTTTATAGAATTTTTAGGGAATTTTTGCTTTGTTTTGGGAGTAATTGAGATGTTGTAATGGGGAGAGTGTGATATTTTTGCATTTAGGGAAGTTGATATTGCTCTGCGTGAGCCATACATATATTGCACTGTGTGAATCATAAGTTTAGGGAATGTAATATAATTTTTTTGGGGGGGATTGTGACATATTGCTCTGTGTGAGCCATACATAAAATTTAGGGAATGGGATTTTTAATCCCTGAGTTTCTGTCTAGACAGGGGTTTCATAATTCTTCTGTGGAAACTGGACATTTCTGCTTGCGGCTGATTTTTGACAGCACCAAATCAATTGTTTGATTTTTTTTTCAGGTCAGCACTGACTATTTTAATCCAGCATGGACTATTTTACTTCAGACTTTGATTTATGCATTTTTCTCTTCTAACACCTTAGACCTAACTATTCCTGCATTTTCATTTTAACTCTTGTCTCTTTGGGTCCTACTGCATACATATACTTTTTTCCCCTCAATCTGTGTTGTGTGTTGTTTAAGGCTGTCATTTATGTTGTGTCTAGATATGCCTCCTTTGTACTGAGTTGTCCAAGTATTTGTCATTTGTGTTGTTTGTCCTTTGTGTTGTTTCTTATTTTTAATTATTTTAGCTATGGGTGGGATGAATAAAATTGGCTGAAATTTAAACCATGACAACTTAACTCTTGATAAATATTGTACTGTAATGGCTTAGATCTTGATATTTTAGCAATGATGCTATCTTGTTGATTTGAATTTAGATTGTGAAAGTATGTAAAGGAGAAATACTGGTCACTACGAAAAAAAGGAAAAATGGAAGAGATAAAATATATTTCATGCAAAATATATGAAAGGGAGATTGTATAAAGGAAAGTGTTAATATTACAGTTACCTAAAAAAGCATGATGGATTTATAGAGAGGGGGAAAAACCCAGGGCATATGAAAATGTTGCTGAGTGTCTGTGTATGTGAAATGGTTGTGTTGCGAAATGTTGTGGTTTTTTGATAAACTTTTAGTAAAGAATGCAAACGAACAGTATATCATGAAATGTTTAAAAAAAAGTACAACCCAGCTTTCAATTTGTTTCAGGTGATCAAAATGTTTGTTTTAAATGCTGTTAAAACAGTATTGCTTGATTGACACTGCAACAAGCACTCAGCTTTTTTTTCTATTGATTATGGAAATGTAACGTGCACTTATTTGCACTTACAGTGGAACCTTGACTGACATGCTGCTTGACTTGCAGCATATCTGACTTGCAGCAAGAAGGGGCCTGTTTGACTTGAGTCGCAGGCTTTGACTTGCAGCTCAGAGCCCGGGCGCAAGGAACCGGAATTGGGCGGCAGCCACGACCCAGCATCGCGGCTGCCGCCTCCAAACTGCTCCTGCCTTCTTCCTCTCCTCTGGCAGCGGCGGCTTCAGTGAGGCCGGCTCCAAGCACCTGGAGCTGGTCCTCAGCCTCACCGAAGCCGCCGCTGCTGTCGGAGGAGAAGAAGGGCTGGGAGCTCCGGGCTGGCCTCGCTGGTTAGACAGTCAGCTCAGTCTTGTAAAAAATCTGGCTGCAGAAGTCTGGTCCACAATGGAAGCATTTTAGTTGGGGAGTTGTACAGTTGTGGGACTCTAATGGTAAGCATAGAGTTGTTCAGAACTTGGAACATCAGGTTAAAAATCAGTAAAACTTAAATGTTAGACATTGTTGCTATGAACATTAAAAAGTGGAGATGTATAACTTGTGGACTATAATTCCACTGCCTCCTCCTCTCTTTGAAGAGACATTTCATTTACATCCCCAGAAGGAATCTCCTATCCCAGTCAAATTTGTGTTAAATTGCTGTTTTCGGATGTCTTTTTCATCATCTGGAACGGATTAATCCACTTTCCCATTACTTTCTATGGGAAAAGTTCTTTTGACTTAAGGCATGTTTGACTTATGTCTAGACCTCCGGAACAGATTAATGACGTAAGTCAAGGTTCCACTGTATTTTATTCTGTATTTGGTCAAGGCAGTATCTATAAAACCTTCTGCATGTTTGTGTTTTGTGTCCACAGTCAGATGTGTTCATGTTTAGACATAAGACATATCTGAATGCCACCATAATTTGTTTATTTATTTATTAATTTAATTTTGCATTTGTATACCGCTCCCATTTCCCAAAGGAACTCTGGGCGGTTCACACAATAGGCTTAAAAACAAACATCAATAAAACAATATAAAATAGTAAAATAGTGCTGGGCAAAAGGCAAAAACTTAACAACCATAAAAAAAGAGAAGGGGAAAAAACAACTTGGTACCAGATTAGCAACTGCCAAAGGCATCCCTGAACAGCCAGGTTTTAAGAGCTTTCCTGAAGGATGCCAGTGAGGGAGCCTAGCGTATCTCACCGGGTCGCTTGTTCCAAAGCGATGGACCGGCCACCAAGAAGGCCCGTTTTCGAGTTACTACCCTGTGGGCTTCCCTGGGGGTGGCCACCCGAAGTGAGAGAGACATAGAGGAACGGGTGGGTTGGGCCAGCTCTAATCGTAGGGAGATACGCTCTGCCAGATAATCAGGACCCAGGTCATGGAGGGTTTTGTAAACCAAAACCAACACCTTGAATCTTATACGGGAGGCAATGGACAACCAATGCAGGCGTGCCAGAATGGGGTTATTAATAACCGTTAATTCACTTAGAAAATGTGTTAAGTTAAAATACTATTTAGTAGATTAAAAAATAAAATAATACTCTTTCATCTTGTCTGGTGTTTGTTTGTTTGTTTTTGAATCTGCCTTAGCTGGCTCACTGTAATTTTAATCAATTGTCCTGATGTTTATCATGGTGTCCTGATGCCCTATGCTCACCAATTAGTGTTGTTCTATCATAGATAGATAGATAGATAGATAGATAGATAGATAGATAGATAGATAGATAGATAGATAGATAGATATGATTTTGTGTATTGAAATTTGGACTACAGTGGACCCTTGTATAACAAACAGTTTGTAACATAGAATCTGTACAACATAAAAATGGGATTGCTCCATCTTCAATGCATTCCTCTGGGAGATTTGTATAAGGGAAAAATCTGCTTGACATAGTTTCATTTGGAACTAATTGATTTCTTTGTACAAGGTACCACTGTATTTTAAAAGGGTCACTCTTTGTTATATTCTGAGACAAATTTCCCCATGTCTCAAAGGGAATGGTTGTGTTAAAAATGATTTTACATCCATATTTATAAATGTCTTTCATTATGAAGAAATATGCCAATTTGCCACCAAATTTCTGTTATGCATCTTCAAGATCTGCTGCTAGCATTAAGTTATCTGCTAATTAATTTTGTTAAACTTTTGCCATCCTGGAGATTTAAAATTTAATGGTCTATTATTAATAATAATAATATGAAAATGAACTACTGACATCTTGGGGAAAAGTGGGGAATAGATATAATATATTATGGAGCCTTCTCTTAGGAAACAGAAAGATGTCTATTTTGTTACTGTCTTGTTCTCGTGTTTTAAATAAGGTTTCAGAAATTAAGTTTCAGAGATTTTTAAAGTGTAAATTTTGCCAGGACCCCCACTGTGCACTGCCTCCATCTACGGTGGAAGGGTCTGATTCAGATCCTGTTGACAAACTATACAGCTGTCCCTGTGCTAGTCATCTTTCTTAGGTCCACGCCTCCCATTGCAAAAGCTGTACCTCCAGAAACACCTTCTGGTCCTTTGGCTGCTCAAACTCTAAGACCCTGCCTGCTCCTGAGAATTCGGATGAGTCCTGCCTGAGTCCAAAGGCCTCAACAACTACTGCGCCAGTTAACCCTGCCACCTCAATCTGCAATCCTATTTCTCCTGTGAACATCCCAGTCCAGTAAAGGTGCCGCTTCCCAGATATGACCGTCGTAAGGAACACCAAGTCTGACCGCTGGTTCGTGTGGGTCATCCTCACGTCGACAGCTCCGGTCTCATCGTTCCGCCTTGGGTCTTGGTGGCCTGTATCAGCTTCCCCCTTTCAAGTGAAGTGGTACTGTAGGCCTCAGCTGAAGCAAAACAACGAACTGGTTGCACAGCCATGGAAGAAGCAAGGCACCTTAAAGAGGCTGTCTTAATCTGCAATTGTTTTGTCCACCATTACCACAGACTGCCAGTGTGCCTTTTGCAGGTCCTTATAGCACATCTACCTGTTTATTTTTGCAGCCAACATAGCTCAGCACCTTTGCAGTCATCTACAGTCATCTACAGCTAATAAGTTTAGAGGCAATTACTATTTAATGTATTTCGAAGCATACTGTATGTTCATAATTCTAGCAGCTTTACTGATTATTGTTTATGTGCTTCCTTTGTATTGTATATTTCCTGTGTCAACTGAACTTCTGTCATTCACAAAAAGGATTTCAGAGGGCACCCTGCCTCTCCTGATCTACATATTTACTCATTTTGTTTAGCAGTGAGGGAAACGGAAAGCACTTGTTTTTCCAAACCCAGTGGGCCTTATAACCCAACACATCTTCAATGCTGTCGATCCACATGTTTTACAGAAGTAGTTGTCCTCCAAATGCATTTATAAAGGCTTCATTTTTAACTGATGCCTATAGCCCTCCTATTCAGCCTTATGGTATATATATATTGTCCATGCCCTCCTGATTCCCTTATGCCAATCTATTATACAGTTCAATATGATTTGCTACAGCTAAAATAAGCCGCTAAATTCATTTGAACACACAAGAGTTTGATTTATGCCCCTGGTTTGATCCTCATACAGAAAACCCTTGTTACTATATTGGGTCTCTGCTTTACCTTACATTCAAAAGAGCAGAACATCCCACAGTCAATCAAATGCCACCCTCCCTTTAAATGCACTTTCTTATGATTTTAATATATGCTGTGTTAAAAAAAATGGGGGAAGTTGTGATCATACAAATTGCAATTTCACAGGATCTTTGGTCCTAAGCAAACAAGACTTCCTTACTGTTAGTGTTAACCAAAAGCATTATGTCACCTCTAGTAAATCAGCTATTAGATACACCTACCTACAAAGAAAATTAGATATACCTGATACATGTCAGAATATTGAGGTCCCTTCATTTACTCATTCATGGATGTAGACAATATCTATACTGTTATAACTAAACAAGAGACATACAATCAATGTCCTCAATCCCAACCATGACAAATAAAACATGATAAAGCAACACAGTTAAAAGTAAATAGCCGCTGGAAGGTCTTAAATCATCCAGCAGACAAAAGGCTTAAGCTATTGAATATTATACTTCTTAGCATTTCAGAATTAGTTTCAGAATTAGTTTTTATTCAACTTTTTATTCAACTTTCTGCAAAGAGAAAAGGAAGGATTGTTAGGATTTGATAAGCATGAGAAAAAAACAAAATATATTGTAAGGATTAAAATATTAACAGAACCGAATGTGCTTGCAAAACATAAGGTCACAGTGACCCATCCTCTAAGACTGTTGGCACTATCTTACAAAGTGTGTGGGTGCCAATCTCCTGAACAACAACATGACGGTTAGCCAGGAATAAGGAACCAACTAGGAAAGAGAGTCAGGTCATCCCGGCTTTGATGGCCAAATGGCTATAAGCCAAGAACATATGCAAGTAACGGGCACGTGTAGAGGCGTACAGAATACGTAACTCTGAGATCATGCTTACCATACAGAAAACTATAAAAAAAATCATGGGAAGTCATTTATTCCTTGGTCCAGGACAGCATGGCAGATCGAGCAGACTGCTCTGTGTGTCTTGTGTGTCTTGGAACCTTAAGGGACCCTTAACCCTTAAGCTAAGATGTTTACTAACCTACTTTCTGTACTGTACTGTTCTGTGATGTATTTCTGCCTTTAATAAACCTTTTGCTATATAACTAACTCAGCGTGGCAATTTTTGAGGAACCACCAGAACTTAACAATGGTGTATTGGCAATTTATAAAGAACCACCAAAATGACAATTTTTAAGGTACAAACTTAAACTTAACACTACCAAAGCCTGGTTTTTGCCCAAGAGTGAGTGTGGCTAAAGCCCAGTGTCTTGGCCAGAGAAGTAATTTTGGAACTTGGGACATCTTTCATGTATGTCCTGCCTTGAAGGGTTGGTGTATCTCACAAAGTACACAACCAGTGTTAATGCTACGGAGTCTAGCAGCCTGAGAGGCCTTTGAACACCTCCACAGACACTTTCCTAGGTGAAAGGGTAAAGAGTGGTGGGTTTTAAGGTGATATTGGCTATCAAGAGCCAGATCCCTCAAGTGGGATGATCTTAGGAGCCCCCTTGACCTTTATAGTGGTTCACCACCGGTGGTGGTGGTGGGGTGTCCCCAGAAGATGTTCCTGGATGGCAACTCCCAGAAGTCTTCATTACTAGCTGAGCTGCCCAGGTTTTATGGGAGTTGCCGTCCAGGAACATCTTCTGGGGACTCCCCCACACACAGGTTAAGAATTTCTCCTTGGAAAAGGACCCAAGGCGGCTTACAGTAATGAGGGATAGTATACAATCCAGTACAATTAAGACATGTTCATGTATTTGAGAACAAGGAATTGAGGGACATTGTATGGCATTAATAGACAACATTACATAAAACTACAGTGGTTGAAGGGGTTACACCCTGGGAATATGCATCCAGTAAGCTTCCTGCAAAGGGTCCTGTGGAAATATTGATCTCCTCCTGCACGGGGAAGCCCTGGGAGAGGACAATGGAACCCATGGGATCTGACACTCAGGAAGCAGGTGGCTGGTTATCTCTTCCTCCCATGACATGCCCAGAGGAACAAACAAGAGCATCCATCATCTCCCTTCCTGCCCTGCTCACGTCATGAAATGGGAAGTCAGAAAATAAGCTGCTGAGAGTTATCCATCATTCAGTCCCTTGCTAGGTGACATGTCCACATCATGGAAAGCTCCTCCCGGGAGCCCATCAAGCCCATGACAGGCTGACACGTAGATACCACACAGTATCTGTAACCCTAGCTCTTATAGCTAATAAAAGTGCCAGGCCCCCGGGCTGCTGGGAGAGACAGCGCAGAGAGACGGCAGTGAGAGATTGCAGACGAGGCAGCCTGGCTTCATGGAAAATCCAATAGCATGTGTCCATGTGTGGAATCATTTTCCTACAATCATTTTCCAACTTATATAAAGTAATTAATTCGTTCCAAATGAAAATATGTTAAGCAAATTTTCCTTTCTACAAATTTCCCATAGGAATGCATTGAAAACAGAGCAATCCCTCATCACGACCATTTTTATGTTGTACAGATTTGCCCCAAATTACCCCCTATCTCTGGAATTTTTTATGTTCTACAGATTTTTTGTTATACAAACCATTTGTTATATGATCCACTGTATATGGGATTTTTCTTTTAATCATTCAAATAATTTCAGACTAATAACCTTAATCATGTGAAATATACTATGAGATTATGTAGAATTTTCCACTGCTTTCTCCCTCACCCTTCCTCTCACCCATCTCCTTTTCACCCACTGCATCAAACGTAGACAATGCAGTCTCTCACGCCTACCTCTGCACTGTTCCGTGGGGGATGCCACCATGAGGCCAAGAAAAGCAGTGCTGAGGAAAAAGACCTCTTTGGTCTCACAGCCTGCCTTTCTACACATGGATCTAGACTAGGAACCCGCAAGTTTTAGGTACTGCTCCATGTCCTTCCATAGCTGCAATTGTCGTCTGGTTACAATCTGTCTAGCAAACTAACCTGAAAAGTAGAGTCGCTGTGCTTGTCCTCTCTTCTCACCCGATTTCTGGAAATTGGGTCATGGCAACTGCGCTTATTTTCTTGAGAGAAAGAAGCCCCGTTGACATGACTCAACTTCCAGGTAAACTCACCTGGATGACTGAGAAGGATTCTCACCAAATAAATCCCTAGGCTCACCCTTGAGAAAATAGGGAGTATTCAAGCCAAGTTTTTTGCCTTTTTAAAGGTTTTTTTATTTATATATACAAAAGAACAGAAAAGTCAGCACAGTGACATAAGGGAGAAAAAAAGAACACACATCAATATAACTAAAATATAACGATATAACATACATAAACCCCGTGCAACCAACCACCCTTGGGGCTTGAATAGAATAACAACTTCATAATAATGACCTGCCCATTTCCCTCCAAAAGTACATTGAATCTTCTCTGGGTGTATACCCTTTACCCTTTTGAAATACATATACCAATAATTTATCCCATATTCCAGCAAAATCATTAGATTTGCTCAGCCCTTTCCTAATTTTAATTTCACAAGTCAGTTTATCGTTAATAGCTAAATTCCATAACTCCTTATACCATTCTTCCATCACTAATTGATTATTAGATTTCCAATATTTAGCAAAAATCAACCTTGCAATCGTAACCATTATAATTACCAGTTCCCCCTCCTCTTTCTTCAGTTGTGTATCTGCAACTATATTTAACGATGCCAGGTGGGGGGACATTGGAATCTTTTTCCCTAATATTTCTTGCATTTCATTGAGAACCAAATTCCATTCAAATTTCCTTTTCTCACATGCCCACCACATATGTAAATATGTCCCTTTGCCACTGGGCGGTAATTAACCACCAGCCCTGGGTCAAGGTTAGGCTTTCTTAGGAGTGGTATATAAGCAGAACACTTTGCTTTTGCTTTTACAGCAGATAAACCTCATTGGTAACATCTCCCTTTTATACAACTCTCTTGCAAAAACTACCAAACACATTATATCATTGGACATTACATCAGGTTATACTAGCATATACCAGCTCTACGACATTATATCAGATCAATTTACATGTGTCCAATCAATAATCAATATATATTTTACATATAAGGTACCAAATGTTTTGTTTTGTTTTTCTTTGATTTTGCCCAGTATATACCAGGTGTACAGAATCTGTAATCAGTTACCTGGGAGAGTTAGTCCTTGGCTTTCAGCCAATTTAAAATATTACATTTTAACATATACATACATTATAGGAAATCCTAAAAGGGGTTGTCAAACAAGGATTGTGTGATTACTTAAGTTATTACCACACTCTACGATTTTTCAAAAGCTTTTGGAACCAGTGAGTCCTAAGGGGTGTAGAAAGGGCAACCAGAATGACAGAAACAGGATCCTCAGTTACGACATTCAAATGGCTTCTGGCCTGTGTGGATTCTGTGATGCCTAGCAAGGCTTCCAGCATGACTGAACCTCTTTCCACACTCCCGACATTGAAATGGCTTCTTGCCTGTGTGGATTCTGTGATGGCTAGCAAGGCCGTCAGATCGACTGAACCGCTTTCCACACTCCAGACATTCAAACGGCTTCTCCCCTGTGTGGGTTCTGTGATGCCTAGCAAGGCTTCCAGAATGACTAAACCTCTTTCCACACTCCAGACATTCAAATGGCTTCTCGCCTGTGTGGGTCTTGTGATGCTCAGCAAGGCTTCCAGAATGACTGAACCTCTTTCCACACTCCAGACATTCAAATGGCTTCTTGCCTGTGTGGATTCTGTGATGCCTAGCAAGGTGTCCAGCTTGACGGAACCTCTTTCCACACTCCAGACATTCAAATGGCTTCTTGCCTGTGTGGATTCTGTGATGCTTAGCAAGGCTTCCAGATTCACTGAACCTCTTTCCACAGTCCAGACATTCAAATGGCTTCTCGCCTGTGTCGATTCTATGGTGATGAGAAAGGCTTCCAGAATCACTGAAACTCTTTCCACATTCCAGACATTTAAATGGCTTCTCGCCGGTGTGGGTTCTGTGATGGCTAGCAAGGCTTCCAGCTTGACTGAACCTCTTTCCACACTCCAGACATTCAAACGGCTTCTCACCTGTGTGGGTTCTGTGATGGCTAGCAAGGTTTCCAGCTTGACTGAACCTCTTTCCACACTCCAGACATTCAAATGGCTTCTCGCCTGTGTGGATTCTGTGATGCTTAGCAAGGCTTCCAGATTCACTGAACCTCTTTCCACACTCCAGACATTCAAATGGCTTCTCGCCTGTGTGGATTCTATGGTGATGAGAAAGGCTTCCAGAATCACTGAAACTCTTTCCACATTCCAGACATTTAAATGGCTTCTCGTCGGTGTGGGTTCTGTGATGGCTAGCAAGGCTTCCAGCTTGACTGAACCTCTTTCCACACTCCAGACATTCAAACGGCTTCTCACCTGTGTGGGTTCTGTGATGGCTAGCAAGGTTTCCAGCTTGACTGAACCTCTTTCCACACTCCAGGCATTCAAATGGCTTCTCCGCTTGGTGAATATTCCTATGGGGACTATTTGTTGATGTGCTAGTAAAAGATTTTTCACACTTGCCATGCTCATTCCTTTCCTCTGGTTTTGATGTTTTCGGGACCTCTTGGTCTTCCTCCTGACAAGGAATAGATTTGTCCATCTTTAGATCTATTTGTTTTCTTTCTAAGCTTCTTCCTTCGGGTTTGATTCTCAACACCCTCTTTTGCAGCTGAATATTTAACCTCTTCCTCTGACGCTTGGAGTCCTCCTCTTTTATTTCTTCTCTACAGTATCTTACCTGTGATAAGAATTAATAAATATAAGAATAAAGCCAACTGTGGGTGTTAGGTTCATCTCTCTAAAGGTCTCATTGACACAACCAAGAGGCTGGCATAAACACAAAAAAAGATAAAATACGAAGATGCCAGCCTGTAGAGTGTAACAAATATTTGTGGTTAACTAAAATAGAGCCAACGGGGAAGCGAAGACAACACAAGGTCACATAACATACGTGGGCACCATCTTGTAGGCGCCACAAGCGCCATTTTGTTAACAGCAACACACGGCAGTTAGCCAAGCAATGGGAAAACAACCCCGAACTAAGAAATAAACAAAAGCCATTTCTAAGAATCATGACAATTTGCCAGGTGTGATCTAAGAAAACATTACACATGATATACGTAAGCTGCGGTTACAGAAAGGTATAAAAAGAGACCACTCTGGGAGAGCCGCAGCAGCAGAGTCTCGGGTCTGTGGCCCAGATTATGCTGTGATGGAGCTCCCACTAATATCTTGGTTGTATGTTGCTTGTCTTGTGTGTGTGTGATACTTGTCTTCTGTAACTATATATATTGCCTATAACTCTGTGCTCCTATACCTGTTCTTATATCTATCTAATAAACTGAATAAACTAATCCCTTGCGTGGCAGTTTCCTGAGAACCACCAATTGTCAATGCACCAGAGATACTCAAAACCTTGTTTTCGGATTTGGTGGCATTTAAAAATTATTTAGTGCACCTGCACTAAACATTTCAGATGGTGTTGTGAAATGTTGTGTTTTTGATAAACTTTTAAGTAGGAAGACAAGTTGGCAAGATACCATGAATTGTTAAATATATATATAGCCCAAACCAGCTTTCAATTTGCTTAAAGTGATCAAAAAAATGTTTAAGGGAAAACAGCATTGCTTGATTGGCACAGCAACAAACAATCAGCTTTCCTATTAGACATGGGAACCTATTTTATTCTGCATTTGCCTATAAAACATCCTGCTTGTTTCTGTTTTGTGTCCACAGCCAGATGTGTTTATGTTTATACATGAGACATATCTGAATGCCACCATAAAATGTTAATTCACTTAGAAAATATGTTAAGTTAAAATATTATTTAGTAGATTTGAAATTAACACTCTTTTCATCCTATCTGCTGCTTGTCTGTTTTGCTCTGTTCTTTGAATCTGTCTTAGCTAGCTCACTATAATTTTAATCAATTGCCCTATGCTCATCAATTAGTGTTGTTCTAAAAAATATATTTGATGTGTGAATTTGTGTACTCAAATTTGGGATGCAGTGGGCCCTTGTATGAAAAACAGCTTGTATAACATAGAATCTGTACAACATAAAGATGGGATAGCTCCATCTTCAATGCAACCCTCTGGAAAAATTTGTATAAAAGAAAATTTGCTTAACATAATTTCATTTGGAACAAACTGATTCCTTTGAGCAAGGCACCACTGTATTTTTAAAAGTGTCACCCTTTGTTATATTCTGAGGCAAACTTCCTCTGACTGCTAAGGGAAATAGTTGTAAAAAATGGTTTTGATAAATGAGTTAAGTAAATTAATTTGTATAAGGCTTCAGTTGTGAGATGCCCTGGAAATGGAAGAAATTCATTTGAGTATTGACTTTTAGTAGAAACCTTTGTTAGGATGCCATCCTGAAGATTTAAAACTCAGTGATCTATTATTAATAACAATATGAAAATCACCTACTGACATCTTGAGGAAAAATGAGGAATAGCTATGCTATTGTCCTGTTTTTGTGTTTCAAATAAGGTTTCAGAAATTATGTTTCAGAGAATTTTAAAGTGTGAAATTTGCTATTACCCCACTGTGCACTGTGAAAAAGATCTGTTTCAGATCATGCTGACAACGTATACAGCTGTCTCTGTGCTAGCTATCTTTCCTAGGTCCACGCCTCCCAGTGCAAAGGCTGTACCTGCAGAAAGGGTAATAATAAAAGCTTCTTTAAATATGTTAGAAGTAGAAAACCTGCCAGAGAACCAATTGGGCCTCTGGATGGTGAGGGAGGAAAAGGGGAGGTTAAGGAGGACTTGGACATTGCAGAGAAATTGAACGAGTTCTTTGCGTCTGTCTTCACGACAGAGGACCTTGAGCGGATTCCGCTGCCTGAGCCGCCCCTCTTGACTAAAGAATTAAATCAAATACAGGTTAAAAGAGAGGAGGTTTTAGGACTAATTGATAAATTGAGGATTAACAAGTCACCGGGCCCAGATGGCATCCACCCAAGGGTTATTAGGGAACTGAGAAATGAAATTGCAGATCTCTTAACGGTTATATGCAACTTGTCTCTTAAAACGGCCACAGTGCCGGAGGACTGGAGGATAGCAGATGTCACAGCAATTTTTAAAAAAGGAAGGAGGGGGGACCCAGGAAACTACAGGCCGGTTAGCCTTACATCTGTCCCAGGGAAGATGGTGGAAGGCCTCATCCAAGAGAAAATCTTAAAACACATAAAAGAACAAACCTTGCTGAGAGAAAATCAGCATGGCTTCTGTAAGGGTAAATCTTGTCTTACAAACCTTTTAGAATTTTTTGAAAAGGTCAACAGGCACGTGGATTTGGGTGAACCGGTGGATATAGTCTATCTGGATTTTCAAAAGGCTTTTGACACAGTCCCTCACCAAAGGCTGCTGAGAAAATTGCATAGTCAGGGGATAAGAGGGCAGGTCCTCTTATGGATTGAGAACTGGTTGAGATCCCAGAAACAAAGAGTAGGTGTCAATGGGAAATTTTCACAATGGAGAGAAGTGAAAAGCGGTGTGCCCCAGGGCTCGGTCCTGGGACCGGTGCTTTTCAATCTGTTCATAAATGACCTGGAGACAGGGATAAACAGTGACGTGGCCAAGTTTGCCGATGACACAAAACTTTTCCATGTGGTAAAAAACCAGAGAAGATTGTGAAGAGCTCCAGAAGGATCTCTCCAAACTGGGGGAGTGGGCTGAGAATGGCAAATGGCAAATGCGTTTTAATGTAACCAAATGTAAAGTAATGCATATTGGGGCAAAAAATCCAAACTTCATCTATCAACTCATGGGCTCTGAGTTATCCGTGACGGATCAGGAAAGAGATCTTGGTGTGTTGGTGGACAGCTCCATGAAGGTGTCTCCCCAATGTGTGGCAGCAGTGAAGAAGGCCAATTCCATGCTAGGGATTATCAAAAAGGGGATTGAAAATAAAACAGCCAACATTATAATGCCGTTATATAAAACAATAGTAAGGCCCCACCTGGAGTATTGTGTACAATTCTGGTCACCGCATCTCAAGAAAGACATAGTGGAACTGGAAAAGGTGCAGAAGAGAGCGACTAAAATGATTACTGGGCTGGGGCACCTTCCTTATGAAGAAAGGCTAAAACAATTGGGCCTCTTTAGTCTGGAAAAAAGGCGCTTGAGGGGGGATATGATTGAGACATACAAAATAATGCAGGGTATGAGTAAAGTGGATAGAGGGAAGCTCTTCTCCCTCTCTCAAAATACCAGAACTAGGGGACATACACTCAAATTGAGTGCTGGGAGAGTAAGAACTGACAAAAGAAAATATTTTTTCACCCAGCGTGTTGTAAGTCTATGGAACTCCCTGCCACAGGATGTGGTGATGGCATCTGGCCTGGATGTCTTCAAAAGGGGATTGGACAGATTCCTAGAGGAAAAGTCCATCACGGGTTACAAACCATGATGGAGATGTGTAATCTCTAGGCTTTAAACCAGGGTACTTCAAGGGCCAGATGCAGGGGAGTGGTATCAGGAGACAGATATCTAGTCTCATGCGCTCCCAAACGCATCTGGTGGGGCCGCTGTGAGATACAGGAAGCTGGACTAGATGGGCCTTTGGCCTGATCCAGCATGGCTCTTCTTATGTTCTTATGTTCTTATGTAAACACCTTTGGTTTTTGGCTGCTCCAAATTCTAAGACCCTGCCTAGTCCTGAGGGTCTCGGATGAGTCCTGCCTGAGTTCAACTGCCTCTGTGCCGCTTCCTAACCTACACCTTCCAAGGAACATCAAGTCTGACAGCTGCTTCGTATGGGTCCTCCTCATCACGACAGCTCCAGCGTCATCGTTCCTGTGGCCTGTTATCAGCTCCATCCTTCAAGTGGAGTGATACTGAACGCCTCTATCATCACCTACAGCCGTCTAGCTGTCTCAGCTGAAGCAAAACAACGGACTGGTTGCAGAGTCATGGAAGCAAACAAGGCACCATAAAGAGACTGTCTTAATCTGCAATTGTTTTCTCCTTTTAAGAATCATCCTGAACTGTTATAATGACAGCAAACTTCACCACAATTACCACAGACTGCCAGCGTGCCTTTTAGCACATCTACCTGTTTATTTTTGCAGTCAACACACCTCAGCACCTTTGCAGCCACCTACAGCTGATGTTTAGAAGCAATTACTGTTTATGATGTTTTTGAAGCATACTGTATGTTCTGTATCTGTAATTCTAGTAGCCTTACTGAATTCTGTTATGTGCTACCTTTGCTATCATATCCCTTACCTTACCTTTGTATTGTATAAGATACTTTCCATATGTCAACTGAACTTCTGTCATTCACAAGAAGGGTATCCACATATTTATTCATTTTGTTTAGCAGTCAAAGGAACAGAAAGCACTTGTTTTTCCAAACCTAATGGGCCCTATAACCCAAAGCATCATCAATGGTGTCAATCAACATATTTTACAGAATAGTTGTTCCCCAAATTCATTTTATCAAAGCTTCATTTTTAACTGATGCCCATAGCCCTCCTATTCAGCCTTATGGTATATATGTATTGTCCATGCCCTCCTGATTCCCTTATGCCAATCTATTATACAGTTTAAAATGGTTTGCAGAAATAAGCCACTCCAGTTATTGAATACACAATAGTTTGATTTATGCCCCTGGTACAGAATACCCTTGATACTATCCTGGGTCTCTGCTTCACCTTACAATATGCAACAATATCTGTTGCATATTGTTTAGTTAAAAGCCCAAACCGCAGGCTGGATTTTTTTGCAAGGCCGAAGCAATTCTCACATCAGGAAATACAAACATGGCCCTAAATTTTATCAAACACTCTTGGATGCCAAAGCCGGCCTGACCATCTCCTTATGGATTTTGAACTTTCGACAGCAGAGCCATGCCTTTTCTACAGCAGAATTTGTTTTTTCTTTTAGATGTTGTTTAAATGGGCTTGTGTAGCCGGGATTTTAAAATATACTAAATTTTAAAATATACTAAATTTAGTATCACCTGCAAAATATAAATGACCACAAAAAACAGAGGTTTAAATCAAATAAAAAACCCACTGCAATGGAGGAGGCAGGAGAATGAGACGCAGCTTCAGGATCCTTGGTCTATGGAACTCCCTGCCAGAAAAAGTGGTGATTGCTGTCCGCCTCGACCGCTTTAAAAAAGGATTGGATGAGTTAATGCAGAACAAGGGGATGAATGGCTATCAATATGGATGTCTCAGGACAACCTGTGAGTTGGAGAGAGAGGCAGGAACTTTCTTGATGCCATTGGCAGGGAATCGTAAGCAGGGGAGGACATCTGCTTGGGAATACCCTGAAGCCAATGGTGAGCCACCGCTATGTAACGCTGGACTGGGTGGGCTGTGATGGCCTCTTCTAGCAAGGCTGCTCTTCTGTTCTTTTGCTGTTAACGTTAGGAGTACAAAACCCAAAATCTATCGGAGCAGGAGTGGCCAGTGGGAAGGCTCCACATTTGCCTGACTACGAGTCATCTTCCTTCATTTAGAGTCTGTGGCTGTCTTTGCGGTGGGGGTAGGTGGGGTGTCAATATTTCATTTTTCTTTCACTGCTTACAGTATATGGCGAGGTGGGTGAGGGGTTTTAACTCCTTTAAATGACCCTGAGGAGTCATAGCATATAAATGCATGAAATCAATCAGTAAAGAAATGAAAAC
Source organism: Phrynocephalus guinanensis (assembly GCA_037367245.1). Lineage (NCBI taxonomy): Eukaryota > Metazoa > Chordata > Lepidosauria > Squamata > Agamidae > Phrynocephalus > Phrynocephalus guinanensis. Next base: position 1,294,389 of record CM074744.1, read on the forward strand.
ATTCTTGAGGAGGCATGCTGGGGTGGGGGGGCAGCTTCTTTCGAGGGGGGGCATCCCATCAGGGCAACCAAAACTACCCTTCTTCCTCTTTAACAAGAGTCAAAGGGAACCCTTACCTGGACGGACCTCGTTCCCAGAACCCCAAAGGGATCCCCTCAGGCAGGGATCCCCATCCTGGATTCAGGAGATCCCCTTCGGTGTGGGGGGAAATATGGAATCACCTCCTCAAGGGATCCTGGCGCTGAAAAGATAAAATCAAAGTAATAAGAGGAAGCCCAGGCTGGGATTTTTAACAGGAGGAGGAGGAGGAGGAGGATTCGTCTTTTTCTGTGGGTGGGTAGGGGGAGAATTTCCTTCTCTCTCTCTCTCTCTCTCTCTGTCCTCTCCCCCCCCAATTCCTTCTCCTGATCTTTTTCCTGAATGTCCGTTGTTTTTGCTTATGGGGGGGAGGGAGGCACAACCTTCCACAACCTCCCCCTTTAAAGACCCCCCTCCATGGCACAAGGCCTCCATCCCCATCCTCTGCCCTCTTCTTCGTGTTTTCCCCTCCCCTCTATTTTTGTGTGTCCCTAAAAGCTTCATCCGCCCTTTTTTCCTTGGGGGGGGGAGATGTAGGGAGGAGGGTTTGGGGGGGGAAATCCTCGCGCAGAGCTACCCCCCCACCTCCCCCTTTCCTTCCGCTCTAGGAAGAGGGACTTGCTGCCTTCCCCCCCTTGGAGGACTGAATCATCCCCCCCAATTTTCGCTCTGCCTTCCTCCCTTCCTCTTCCTCCTCCTGGGGGGGGTCCTCCTGAATTACCAAGAGGAAGAGGAGGAAGGAGGGAGGGAGGGAGGAAGAGGGCCCACGAGGCCTTTTTCCTTTGGGGGGAGATATATAGGGAAGGAGGAAAGGGGTGTTTTTGCCTGGATCTGCCCCCCCTTCTTTCCTCCCCCCTTTCCCTCCCCCACCCTTCCAAATTTAAATGGAGGGGGAGGTTCGGGGGGTTGCATAAAGGGGGGAGGCAAATAGACGCCTCCTTCTCTCTCTGGATCCCCAACGGAGTGTGCAGTGGGGGAGGGGGCTCTTGTCTCCTGGGACACCCCCACAGATTCCATCAAAAACGCCACCTCCCCCCCAATAAAGGGACGCCCAGGAGGGTCCTTCCTCCCCCCCTCCCCCATTTCCCCCCAATCTCCCAACAACCCCCCTCCTCCTCCGTGCCTTGGAACCATATTTTTGTGCCACTGCAGAGCCATGCGCCAACGGACCCCTGATTTCGGGTGTGCAGTCTGTGTGTATGGATGGGGCCTAGGATGTGATAGTGTTTTGGAGTTGATCCTGGGTAAAAATCAGGGAGTTCCGTGTGGTTCCGTGCCTTGGAACCATGTTTTTGCGCCACTGCAGAGCCATGCGCTGACGGACGCCTGATTTCAGATGTGCAGTCTGTGTGTATGGATGGGGCCTAGGATGTGATAGTGTTTTGGAGTTGATCCTGGGTAAAAATCAGGGAGTTCCGTGTGGTTCCGTGCCTTGGAACCATGTTTTTGCGCCACTGCAGAGCCATGCGCTGACGGACGCCTGATTTCGGATGTGCAGTCTGTGTGTATGGATGGGGCCTAGGATGTGATAGTGTTTTGGAGTTGATCCTGGGTAAAAATCAGGGAGTTCCGTGTGGTTCCGTGCCTTGGAACCGTATTTTTGCGCCACTGCAGAGGCATGCGCTGACGGACGCCTGATTTCGGATGTGCAGTCTGTGTGTATGGATGGGGCCTAGGATGTGATAGTGTTTTGGAGTTGATCCTGGGTAAAAATCAGGTGGTTCCGTGTGGTTCCGTGCCTTGGAACCATGTTTTTGCGCCACTGTGGAGGCATGCGCTGACGGATCCCTGATTTCGGGTGTGCAGTCTGTGTGTATGGATGGGGCCTAGGATGTGATAGTGTTTTGGAGTTGATCCTGGGTAAAAATCAGGTAGTTCCATGTGGTTCCGTGCCTTGGAACCATGTTTTTGTGCCACTGCGGAGCCATGCGCTGACGGACGCCTGATTTCGGATGTGCAGTCTGTGGACTGAAATGGGCTCTATATATGATAGTGGATTTATCATGATCCAATGTAAAAATCATATGAAATCAGATGGTTCCGTGCGATGGAACCATGTTTTAGCGCCACTGCCGAGCCATGCGCTGGAGGATACGTGATTATTCTTGTGTAATAGTTGACGATGAATGGGATGTGTGATTTGATGGTGATTTGGGAAGGATCCCATGTAAAAATCATATGAAATCAGGGAGTTCCGTCAAGTTCCGCCTTTTACCCAGACCCGGAATTTATTCCGGACAGGATCATTGGCGCCTTCTGGAAGGGGAAACCATGATTAAGGGGAGAAAAGGACGCCCTGTATTTGTAGGAGGGCCAATGACTTTGCCTTCCTCACGTTTTCAGCCAGTTAGAGGTAGGATCCAGACTGTATGGAAATATTATTCAAAGAGGTTGTATACTTAGGACTCTTTCTCTGTTGTGGTATAAAACTATTTTACACAGTATGTTTGGGGTCTTTCTCTGCCATTAAGAGAAGACCCTGGCTGATTCCTATATTAAATTACAGTGGTACCTTGTATAAAGGAATTAATTCGTTTCAAATGAAATTACGTTAAGCAAATTTCCTTTATACAAATCCCCATAGGAATGCATTGAAAACAGAATAATCCCATTTTTATGTTATACAGATTCACCCCATAGGCAATTATGTTAAGCAAATTTCCCCTATCTCCAGAATTTTTTATGTTGTACAAATTTTATGTTATACAAACTGTTTGTTATACAAGGGCCCACTGTATATCCATAAAATTGGCCTTTGGTTCAGCTGGTTGCCAGAGAAAATATAATACAAGGTAAATCCATAAGGACGTTGTCCAACAGCAGCGTGGACAATTGTAAAAAAACAAACAAAAAACAAACAAAAGGAAAGCACATACAATTTTTATTTCTACTTTTATTGAAAAGACACAAAATGTAATTAATGTTTGGATTTGGAAGAAAAGAGATCATACCCTAGTAAAATTCTTTCCTAAAATTAATACATAAATACAGGAGTGGTACCTCGCAAGACAAATACTCCCGTAAGATGAATTTTCCAAAAGGCAAATGGAATTTTCCAGGAAGAGGCATGTTTTGCCAGATGACATTTTTTGCCTATGGGACGCCTTGAGAAAAATGTGTAAAAGCAATGCGATTTGTGATCGCTCGGGCTGCCGGAAGCAGCATTCAAGGGTGCATGGAATTCAAAACCCTGCCTGCCTTTCCTGGCCCTGTAGGACCCGATCCGTGGGTGCCATTCCACGTGTGAGGAAAGCCCGGACGGAAGCCCCCCACTGCTCCCCCCTTTGCCCGGGGTTTCCTCTGCCCCAAAACGGCTCGGCCCAGAGACTAGGGCGAAGGAAGGGGCAGTGCTCTTCCAGGCAAAGGTGGGTCATCCAGATGCTCTATGGCTCCTTCACTGGGCCTGCATCTTGCAGCTTTGACTCCATAGAGCGGGTCCAATCTAAATTCCTTAGAGCAATTCTTGAAGTCCCGAGATGTGTAACAAACGCACACATTCATTTAGAGACAGGTATGCTATCAGTGATAGCTAAAATTACATTAACTTCCCTTCAGTACTGGCTTAAAAGAAACTTTCAACTGCAGCGATTAACTCATCTACTTTTAGTGGACAACTTCCAATCTAAGTGGTTAAAATCAATCCTCTGTTTTCTCCCAAAATTGCCTCTGTTTTCTCCCAAAAGGAAGAAAGAGATCCACTGGGACAAAGAGTAGATGAGGTAGGATGGAAATTGCAACATAGAATAGGTAGGGAGGTAGTACAGGAACATCTGGAAACATTAAATGAATTTAAGTCTCCTGGGCCAGATGAGTTACACCCAAGCATATTAAAAGCAAAAGCAAAAGTGTTCTGCTTATACACCGCCCCATACTACTACAAGTAGTCTCTGGGCGGTTTACAATTTTAATTACAGAGTGCAGGCTACACATTGCCCCCCCAGCAAGCTGGGTACTCATTTTACCGACCTCGGAAGGATGGAAGGCTGAGTGAACCTTGAGCCTGTACAGGCATTTAACCACTGCGCCACGAGGCAGAAGTAATTTCAGAACCATTGGCAATAATCTTTGAGAAGTCCTGGTGAACAGGGGAAGTCCCCATCGACTGGAGGAGGGCTAATGTTGTCCCCATCTTCAAAAGGGGGAAAAAAGAGGACCCAAATAATTACCGCCCAGTCAGCTTGACTTCAATTCCCGGAAAGATCCTAGAGCAGATTATTAAGCAGTCAGTCTGCAATTATCTAACAAACAATGCTGTCATTACAAGAAGTCAACACGGGTTTCTTAAAAACAAGTCATGCCAGACTAATTTGATCTCTTTCTTTGATAGAATTACAGGCCTGGTGGATGAGGGGAATGCTGTGGATATTGCTTATCTGGACTTTAGCAAGGCCTTCGATAAGGTTCCCCATGGTATTCTTGCTAAGAAGTTAGTAGCAAGTGGGATAGATAGTGCTACTGTCAGGTGGATTTGTAATTGGTTGACTGATTGCACCCAAAGGGTGATCATAAATGGCCTCTCATCAGCTTGGAGAGACGTGACCAGTGGGGTGCCCCAGGGTTCTGTTCTGGGTCCAGTGCTGTTCAATATCTTTATAAATGACTTGGAGGAAAGAATAGAAAGTATGCTAATTAAATTTGCAGATGATACCAAATTGGGAGGGGTTGCTAATTCCCCAGAGGATCGGATGAAAATCCAAAAGGACCTTGACAGATTAGAATGCTGGGCCAAAGCTAATGGAATGGATTTCAACAGAGGGAAATGTAGGGTGCTACATCTAGGAAAAAAGAATGAATTGCACAGATATAGGATGGGGGACACTTGGCTAGAGAATAGTACCTGTGAAAGGGATCTAGGAGTCTTGGTGGACCACAAATTGAACATGAGTCAGCAGTGTGATGCGGCGGCCAGGAAAGCCAATACGATTCTTGGTTGCATCAACAGAACCATAGTGTCTAGATCAAGGGAAGTGATAGTGCCACTCTATTCTGCTCTTGTCAGACCCCACCTGGAGTACTGTGTCCAGTTCTGTGCGCCTCAGTTTAAAAAGGTTGTTGACAACCTCGAGCGGGTGCAGAGGAGGGCGACCAGGATGGTTGAGGGTCTGGAGGAAATGTCTTATGAGGAACGGCTTAGGGAACTGGGAATGTTTAGCCTTTCAAAAAGAAGACTGAGAGGGGATATGGTAGCTATGTTTAAATATATGAAAGGATGTCATATTGAAGAGGGAACAGGTTTGTTTTCCATGGCTTCAGAGACTAGGACTCGGGGCAATGGTTTCAAACTACAGGAAAAGAGATTCCATTTGAACATTAGGAAGAACTTCATGACAGTTAGAGCTGTTCGGCAGTGGAATATGCTGCCACGGAGGGTGGTGGAGTCTCCTTCTTTGGTGGTTTTTAAGCAGAGGCTGGATGGCCATCTGTTGGAAATATTGTGAAGGGGTTCCTGCATGGCAGGGGGTTGGACTAAATGGCCCTTGAGGTCTCTTCCAACTCTATTATTCTATGATTCTATGATTCTATGAGGCTTCTTGGAGGCCATACATCTTTCTTATCTTGGTACCTAGCAACTTAAGACATTTGTGGAATGGTATCCAGTGAGACGCCCCTCTTTACTGCATAACCTCTTTCAAAAAATAAATTTAGAAGGGAAGCAAACATTGGCTCCATGGAAGGAGTGGCCCAATCAGTCAGTCAATGGATATAACTAAGTAAACCTGATGAAACACCAGGAAGAAAAACCTCGAGAACATAGCCACACAGCCTGAAAAACCCACAACAACAACAACAACAAAATGAGGCTTTCCAAGAAGGAGCCACCCTCTTCTTTTGGGTACAAGGAGAATGAATCAGTTTCTGAAACCAACAATCTTATATCAGGACTGTAGAGATGGGCACAAAATGGAAAAAATATATTGTTTCTTTAGTAGTTTCTTTTCATTTTGTTACTAACATTTTTTTGGAAAGAAAACAAAACGATTCAGAACTGGGGAGCTCCCTTGGACTCTTCTTTGGAAGCTTCCCAAATTTGGAGCATTTTGGGGTGCCAGGGGGCCGAGTTATTAAGCTCCAAAGTGGGTTCCCCCAGGTAGATTTAAAAGTGTTTTTTTAAATAAAAGTTTTGGTAGGACCGGACAGTAGGGTAAGGGGAAAGGTGGCATGGAGAAAGCCATTACTCACCCTGGGTGAACTGGTGGATAATTAATTGCTTCCTCCTGTGCTTGGTAACTTTACTAGTACTGTATTACCATCAGTGTAATATATTTTCCATGTTGAAGTTCAACGAGGAAAGTATGAGACGGTGGAAGCACTTAGCACAGGAAGCTATTAATTCTGTCCAATCAGAATCAAGAGCTTCCTGTGTTAAGTGTTTCCACTATTTCATACTTTCCTCATTGAACTTCAAGCTGGAAAATATATTACACTGACGGTAGTGCTAATTTATGAGTATACTCACAAAGGGCCTCATGGCACAGTGGTTAAATGCTAAAAATGTGCTGAAGACCTGGAGTTCAATCACAGGTAACCCATGGCTGAATCATTCTTTTATCCTTCCAAGTCTAGTAAAATGAGTTCTCAGTTCACTGGGGTGGCAATGCGTAGCCTGCATAAATAAAAATTGTAAATCATCCAGAGAGTACTCTCAGCACTATGAGGTGGTATATAAGCAGAACCCTTTGCTTTACCCTGGTCTACAAGTGTTTTACAAGATATACAAAATTTTTGGAACAATTTTGTTCCAGTCAATGAGCTCTGTCTTTTAAAGCAAGACTGGTGGCAAGGAGTCAGGGGCGGATGGCACCCTCACAATGAGCCCATACATGGCTGCCACCTGCCATAAATCAATTTCCTTAGTTTTGAAATGGGTGGTTTCAGGGAATCATAGAGTTGGAAAAGACCTCAAGGGCCATCCAGTACAAATGCCTGCCATACAGGAACCCCCATCAAAGTATTCCCAAAAGATGGCCATCCAGCCTCTGCTTAAAAACATCCATAGAAGGAGACTCCATCACTCTCGGTGGCAGTATATTCCACTGCCGAACAGCTGTAACTGTAAGAAAGTGCTGATGTCAAAACTCAGACGCCAGAAACTACAATCAAGTGCTTAAAGCATTATCTGGGTGGCTTACAATTTATTTATGTTGGATATACAGAATATGGCCCTCCCCTAGCAAGTTGTGAGCCAGCCATGAGCCTGTTACCTGGGATTGAACCCTCAGGTCTTCAGCACAGCTATGGCTGCAGTAGAGCAGTTTAACCTCTGAGACACAGAAATCTGTCTTGAATCATTTCACTAAAGCAGGACACTCTGTAGAAGATCTGAATGTCACTATTTTAGAACACAATCATTACAAATCAAGAATATACAAGGAAAGAAACAGGTCATAATATTAATACACATGATGGACACCCATAAAAAGAATGGGTCATTACTAAATGTTAAACTTATGCTGTTATCTCCTAACACTATTATTTTCTTCATAATTGCCATGTCCAGCACACATCTTAAAGGTAAAAAACTACAAATAATACCTAAATTAACACATATTGTTCCTATGCTATCTTCTTTCAATTTATATTTTCTTTTATATATTCTTCCCACTCCTGGGGTTTTAACGGGACCCAATCTTCAGCACTGACACTCCTTCTCTTTTTTTCTCCCTCCTTATTTCATCTTTGTACATTACTGTAACACAGTAACCCCCCACCATTTTGCGGTTCAGGTCCCGCCGTCCCGCTACATCGCGGGATCGCAGTACCTGCACCGCGGGGGGGGAGAGGGGGCCTCAGAGCCATGCGGGGGTGGCGGGCAGGGACGGTGTCCCTCACCGCAGCCCCCCTGGGCGCCTACAGAGGGCCTCGGAGCCACGCGGAACGGCTGCAGGGACAGACAGCGTCCCTCCGTGCAGCTGCCCCGGCTGCGGGGATGGACAGCGTCCCTCCCCGCAGCCACCCCGGGCCACTACGGAGGGCATCGGAGCCGCGGGGGACAGCTGCGGGGACAGACGGCACCCCTCCCCGCAGCCGACGCGGGCAGCTCCGGAGGACCTTGCAGCCGTGCGGGGGGCAGCGGGGGGTGATGGGTCGCCCCCCACCGCCCCCCTGGAGCCTCCGTAGGGCCTCAGAGTTGCGGGGGGTGATCGGGTCACTCCCTGCCACCCCCCGCTCCTCCAAGCCTTTTGCGACAGGTGCGCAATCGCCCCCCGCCCCCAGACCCCCCCCCACAGCTTCCACATATCGCGGATTTTCATGGATTGCGGGTGGGGTGGGTCCCCAACCCCTGTGATTGGCGGGGAGGTTACTGTATATAATAAACTTATTGTCCCACATGCATTTACTGCGAGCTTTGCTTCGATTGTGCCTGATATGCTTACACAGTTGAACTTTGCACAGATGAACACGTCTACATTATCTAAAACCAGAATAAAACAATCACTCCTTTGATAGTTCATGAGGATCTGTCACAATATGTAAAGTTGACAAAATATATGTATTGTATATTTAACAGAAAGAAAAGAGAGTTGTAAAATGGAGGCAGTCAAAAACTGCAGTCTCATGATGTTAGCCACAAGTGCAAGGAATTAGAAACCACCAGCAGGTTAAGTGATTTAGCACAGGTGGAATAGTTAATAACATCATGGTGCATCAGAATGTGATTGGTTAAGAGTCATGTCTGATGGGATCTAAATGTGTATATAAGCACTGGCTTGTATAATGTTAAATGGGACTGTTTATGGTGAGAAACAGTACCCCACACTCTGTTGATTGTATTGTATGATATTGCTTGGTGTTATGCTGTTGTATATTTGCTGTATATATTGAATATAAGAGTTTTACTCTAACCCATGTTTCTTTGTCTCTCTGTTTTCTGAGTTCTGTTAATACTTATAACAAATTAACTACACTTTATCTACACGCTACTGCTGTAAGCTTATTTGTATAGACTCTGCTATACTCTGCCAGTAATTGTTGTTTTTTTTGATAGGGTTATGTCCCCAGAACAGATAAAGTGTGTTTTGTATAAAGTTGTGTTTTGCAGAAGGAAACGGTTTGGAGTTGGAACAGAGACAAAATAAAGCTGCAAAGGTTTCTCTCTGAGGCTTGGGAGCGAACAGAGGAGGAGGCAGCTGATAAAGCAAGCCAAGCATAAACAGAGTGTTTGAATGAAGGAGGCTGAAGAAATAATTGCTGAGGCTGAAGGGAGTGTTGCTGAAAGGGCGAAGAAGCCGGCACTATCAGCCAAGATGGCAAGTATAAACTTATCTTCAATGCCTCTGGTGAGACTGTCTGATAGCAATTTTTTGGACTGGGCTATGCGTATGAAATGTTTTTTGATATTCCATGATCTGTATGAATATGTGGAAAATCAGTTGGAAGATGATGCAGATGAACAGAGTATAAAGCAAGATGCACAGGCGCTGTCTATAATTGTTTTGTCTTTAGAAGATTCACAGTTTGTTTATATTCAGGAAGCTAAAACAGCATATGAAGCTTGGATGGCCTTGAGAGCTGCGCATATCAAAGACACAGCTGGCAGCAAGATATCATTGATGAAGCAACTGTTTCGGACAAGGCAGAGCCCAGGAGAAAATATTTCAGATCACGTAAGGAAAATAAATAATATTTTTCACCAGTTATCTGAAGTGGGCATAAATCATGATGAAGAATATAAATGCCTTGTAATCTTGTCAAGTTTGGATGCATCGTATGATAATATAGTAATGGGGATGGAAGCATTGAAAAGTGATGATTTATCTGTCTCCTATGTCCAGTCAAGGCTACTGCAAGAGGAACAAAGGAGAGCTGACTCTAAAGTAAATAAAAAGCCTGTGCCAATTTCTGGAGAGACAATCCAGGTGGTAAGAAAGTGTCACATATGTGGAAGTGATACGCATATTAAACGTTTCTGTGACAAACTAAACAAGAAACAGAAACAGAAGAAAGTTGCTGTTAAGCACTGGGAGAATGAAGGACACCAGGTGTCTGTAATTAATGAAAACAATGAACAAGAGTGCTCAAAGCAGGAATTGTTTGTGGTGGGTTCCGGAGCTAGTATTCATTGTGTAAACAAAAAACATATGTTTGAAAAGCTAACTTTATATAATTCCAGATCGGTAACATTGGCAGACGGAACACAAACGAAGATATGTGGAGAAGGTAAACTGTTTTTTAAACCTCTCGAGTGTAAGTTTGATAAAGTTTTGTACATTCCGTCTCTGAAAAACAATTTGTTAAGCGTGCCTATGCTTGTGAAAATGGGATTTGAAGTGCAGTTCAGTGAGAGCAGTTGCAGAATTGTCAAGGATGGGAAGACAATGACCACTGGACGGCTGCACGACAATTTGTTTGTGATAAGCACGGCTGAGAGTTCTTTGAACATTATTCAAAATAAACCTCTGCATGACAGATGCATTCATTTGATTCATCGTAGACTACGGCAGGGACAGACAGCGTCCCTCCGCGCAGCTACCCCGGCTGCGGGATGGCTGCGGGGATGGACGGTGTCCCTCCGCGCATCCGCCCCGGGCAACTATAGAGGGCCTCGGAGCCGCGGGGGACAGCTGCGGGGACAGACGGCACCCCTCCCCGCAGCTGACCCGGGCACCTCCGGAGGGCCTTGCAGCCGCCCCCCTGGAGCCTCCGTAGGTCCTCAGAGTCACGGGGGGAGGCGATCAGGTCACTCCCTGCCACCCCCCACTCCTCCGAGCCTTTTGCGACAAGTGCGCAATCGCCCCCCGCCCCCAGACCCCCCCCACCGGCTTCCACATATCGTGGATTTTCATGGATTGCGGGTGGGGTGGGTCCCCAACCCCTGCGATTGGCGGGGGGGTTTACTGTATATAATAAACTTATTGTCCCACATGCATTTACTGCGAGCTTTGCTTTGATTGTGCCTGACATGCTTACACAGTTGAACTTTGCACAGACGAACACGTCTACATTATCTAAAACCAGAATAAAACAATCACTCCTTTGATAGTTCATGAGGATCACACCAGTCTTGAATCTCATTCTGTATTCCATGATTTGCCTTGTTCAGTTTTGCTGCTGGAAGGGCTCTTTCAGGTCATGTCTAACTGAACTTGATGAAGCTCTTTCCAGGCCCTTGATGGAATCTCCCTTGTGAGTCCCTTAATATAAATTAGTGGCCACTCAAAGGGAAACAAACTCTACATTCCTGATATGTTTACAGTTTCTTACCAGTGTTTTTTTTTTTAGGTGAACTGAGAGAACTGCTCTCACTGAAGCTCTTTCCACATTCCATGCATTCATATGGTTTCTCCTCTGTGTGTGTTCTTTGATGGGAATTAAGTTCAATGCTCCGACTGAAGCTTTTCCCACATTCCATACATTTAAATGGTTTTTCCCCCGTATGAGTACTTTGATGGGAACGAAGTACAGTGCTTCGACTGAAACTCTTTCCACATTCCATGCATTTATACTGTTTCTCCCCTGTATGTGTTCTTTGATGTCTACTCAAGTTACTGCTATGACTGAAGCTCTTTCCACATTCCATGCATTTAAATGGTTTCTCCCCTGTATGTGTTCTTTGATGGGAATTAAGTTCAATGCTCTGACTGAAGCTTTTCCCACATTCCATACATTTAAATGGTTTCTTCCCCATATGAATAATTTGATGGGAACGAAGTACAGTGCTTTGACTGAAACTCTTTCCACATTCCATGCATTTATAAGGTTTCTCCCCTGTATGTGTTCTTCGATGGGAACTAAGGTGACTGCTGTAACTGAAGCTCTTTCCACATTCCATGCATTTATACGGTTTCTCTCCTGTATGTGTTCTTTGATGGGAAGTAAGTACATTGCTCCGACTGAAGCTTTTCCCACATTCCATACATTCATATGGTTTCTCCCCTGTATGTGTTCTTTGATGGGAACTTAGGTTACAACGCTGACTGAAGCTCTTTCCACATTCCATGCATTCATATGGTTTCTCCCCTGTATGTGTTCTTTGATGTTTACTCAGGTTACCTCGGTGACTGAAGCTCTTTCCACATTCCAGGCATTTAAATGGTTTCTCTCCTGTATGTGTTACTTGATGGGAACTAAGTTCAGTGCTCCGACTGAAGCTTTTCCCACATTCCATACATTTAAATGGTTTCTTCCCTGTATGTGTTCTTTGATGGGAACTAAGGTTACTGCGCTGACTGAAGCTCTTTCCACATTCCATGCATTCATATGGTTTCTTCCCCGGATGAGTACTTTGATGGGAACTAAGGGAACTGCTCAGATTGAAGCTCTTTCCACATTCCATGCATTTAAAGGGTTTCTCTCTTGTATGTGTTCTTTCATGGGAAGTAAGGGTACTGCTCTGAGTGAAACTCTTTCCACATTTCATGCATTCATATGGCTTTTCACCTGTGTGAAGTTTTTCATGTTTACGGAGGGTACTGATGGTGTTGAAGCTCTTTTCCCATTCTATGCTTCTGAATGGTTTCTCACCTATGCGAGTTGCTTGATGTGAATTAAGTATACCTCGCTGAGGGTAGTTCTTTTCACTTTCTTTTGCCTTATAGGATTTCTCCATGCTGTCAGTTTTTTGCTGAGAACCAAAGTGACTCTTCTGCCGAATGCTCTTTGTATTTTCTATGATTTTCCCCTTGTGTGAGTTTTCATATGGTTTCTCCCCTGTATGTGTTCTTTGATGTTTACTCAAGTTACAGCACTGACTGAAGCTCTTTCCATAATCCATGAATCTAAATGGTTTCTCCCCTGTATGTGTTCTTTGATGGGAACTAAGATTACTGCTCTGACTGAAGCATTTCCCACAATCCATACATTCATATGGTTTCTCGCCTGTATGTGTTCTTTGATGGGAACTAAGGTGACTGCTCTGACTGAATCTTTTTCCACATTCAATGCATTTAAAGGGTTTCTCTCTTGTATGTGTTATTTGATGGGAAGTAAGGGTACTGCTCTGATTGAAGCTCTTTCCACATTCCATGCATTCATATGGTTTCTTGCCAGTGTGAAGTTTTTCATGTTTACTGAGGGTACTGATGGTGTTGAAGCTCTTTTCACATTCTATGCTTCTTAATGGTTTCTCATCTATGTGAGTTGTTTGATGTGAATTAAGTATACCTTGCTGAGGGTAGTTCTTTTCACTTTCTTTTGCCTTATAGGATTTCTCCATGCTGTCCGTTTTTTGTTGAGAAAGAGCCTTCAGCAGAAGAGTCACTTTGGTTCTATCAGAAGTAGTGGGTTTTGATAATTCTGATAATCCTGTATTTTACCTAATGGAGAAAAAAGTGACAGATGAGTGAGCACACAAATTAGGGGTCTTGCCAATGCATTACCTTTGTCTTTAACTGTCATGGAAAAGTAGAAACCCAATTTCAGCACCAAGGTCAGCAGAAAGAGAAGGAAATATTTATTGTGGATCTAATTTAGTGCAGTTCCTTGTATGTGTATGTTTGTGTGTGTATACATAAAACTCACAGGTAAAATGAAAAGCAAAGCATTCTGCTTACACACAAACACACACACACAAACATAGGGGGCAGATGGGCTATTCATTTCAGAAGCTACCAGTTCTAAAACAACACGTGCAAGCCCAGATGTTGTTTGGAAGCCTCCAAAATACAATCAGCCAATCCCTTACCTTGGTTTGTGCCTGCACGGCACTGAGCTCCAACAAGGAAGAAGCCTCAAAGGAATGGCGGTTGTGTTTTGGAGGCTTCTGAACACCAACTGAGCTCACGCATATCATTTCAGAACCAATAGCTTCCGAAACAAATAGCCCATCTCTACACACACACACACACACACACACACACACACACACACACACACACACACACACACACACACACACACACACACACACACAAAGTGGTACCTTAAGATACAATATTAATCAATTTGTCATGACATTTTGTATCTTGAAATTTTTGAAACTCAAATCCGAATGTGGCATAACGCACCCTGGGAATTGAAGTCTTCCACAAAATTTTCAATCCCACAGGGAGTTTTCGTATCTTGAGTTTTTTTGCAGAAGTTTTGTGGAAGACTTCAGTTCCCGTGGTGCATTGCAACCCGGACGGATTTCCCTCTGCATCTTGATATAAGCAGAACATTTTGCCTTGCTTTCCAATTCATTGTTTCATTGTAGACTGAAGACAGAATAAAAGGACACACCTGAAAGTTGACAAGTTAGTCCTACTTAAATTAGGCCCATTTGAAGCAACTGAACATAAGGAGGGTAGAGTCATCAAGTGTCCATTGGGCCCATTTTAGTATGCGTTATTTCTCTAAGCCAGGGCTGTCCAACTTTGAACAGGCCGAGGTCTACTTTTTCTGGCGCAAAGTGTCTGAGGGCTACTACACTAAAACCTCTACTTACAAATTTTATCCATTCCTAGCACATGCTCATAAGTTTTAAAAAATGTAAGTAGAGCAGCGGTTTCCGAGAGGAATGCATTGAAAAATAATTAATCCATTCTGGAGGGTACAGATTTCAATGCATTCCTATGTGAAGGCTGACCATACCCACACTTCCCTTGCACCTGCTCGAACTGGTGTGGGTGGGTGCAAGGGGGGCTCATGCATGCTTGCACAGATCGCCACTTCCAAGGGGCAACCCACATGTCCATGCACATGCCTCCCTTGTACCCAGCTTGAGCAGGGGAGTACGCCATGGCCCTTGAACTGCCCCACTCGGCTGAGACAGTGGGCTGGCAGACTGACAACTTTGCTGGAGAAGTGGTGGTCCCTGGGATGGGGGAGGGAGGGGTGGAGAACTTATCCCCTCACTTTTTTATTGATGGCCAGCAGGCTACTTTTGAACGCTTAGCGCACTACCTCTTGGGCAGGCTGATATATGGAGATGGAAAACAAATCAGAATACATTTTGAAGCATAAGACAAGGATTAGAGATGGGAATGAGCTGTGGTTCGGCCTGGCACCCTCACAGGTGTACCATGGGTGCAGCAGAGATCTTCCCCCGTCCACCCCTGGGTGATCAGTCACTCACTGGCAGCAGCACAGGAGTGTCTCCTCTGGCTGATCACCCTCAGACAAGGAAGCAGAGTAGGGAAGCCCATGACAGTGCCTCTGATTGGGCGATGGCCTGGAGGCGGAAGAGGGAAGCATGCTCTGTTGATGGTGAACGGGTGACAACCCAGGAGATGGGGGTGGGGGACACACACGTGTGTGCTGCCCACAGAACCCCTGTGTGGGTGCTCTGCTGAATTGTGCCCATCTCCTACCAAGATAGAATCAGGGCAAGAATAGGAGTTTGGCTGAAGTCTGGCTTAGCTGAGCCTCAAAAGGCTTCTAATTTAGACCTACCTCCCAGGCCTAAATCACATTGTGGTAACCTCCCTGCAAGTGAGCTAGAACTCCCAGAGGGGAACGCTTTATTATGGTATTTTTTGCAGCCCATAATATCTAAAAATCCCATTTCCCAAGTTTCACTCGTTTCCTAATTTGGGGAAAGTCCAGCTTTACACTTGCACTAGAACTGCAGCTAAGTAGTAAATGCAAGGTAATGAAGACAAGCTAAAAAGGCAAAAGTCACCCTCCCACACACAAACACACACACACACATGCGTGCAAGTCATGTCCAACTCTAGGGGGCGGTGC